>JAUZSV010165548.1:0-13185 GCA_034780495.1 Parotocinclus cesarpintoi | reverse complement strand
GTATGCCACTATCATTGTTATTCTAATGAGCTTTATATTTGAGAAATGAGAAATTATTTTAATTTCTAACACACTCACATTAGCCATCTAAAAATTAGTTGTTAGATTAATCGACTAATCGGGAAAAAAAAATCGTTAGATTAATCGATAAAAAAATAATAGTTAGGTGCAGCCCTATGTAGAGCCATGCAGAATTAGCCTTGTGGTTACCGTTGAAGCATTATTCTTAGGGTGTAGGGTACAACCAGTCATTAATTAATGCACATCATATCATGCATGTAGTTTACATGGATCTTTGACCACCCCAAAATCTGCTTGATCAAAGTGTTGATCAAAATGAGACAAATTGGCTATAACTAACATTTACATTTATGGCATTTAGCAGACGCCCTTATCCAGACCGACTCACAACTCATACAATCCAAGCAATTGTGGGTTAAGGGCCTTGCTCAAGGGCCCAACTGTGGCAGTTTGGCTGAGTTTAATTCATTAATCGTCTACGAGCTTATCCAGTTCAGTGTAGTCGTTGTGGACCTGAAGCCTACCTAGAATCACTGGACACAAGGCATTAATAAACCCTGGAGGTGTCACAATTACACATTCATCACTTTAATTTGTTGGACCAATTACACATAAAGCAAAGTAAAGCTTAATATTCTTCTTGCATCAACAAACAAAAACAAAAATAGTATTTTTCTTGTTGTTTACTTGTTCTACCAGGTAATGATACTTTTTAATTATTGTGCCATGTTTTCCATGTAGTCCTTTACACAATTAAAAAAAACGTGAGTATGTTGCTTCGAAAACAAAAGCAATGAAGGCTGTTAAAAATGCAGCAGAAGAAAACATCTCTAAATCACAAGAAAAACAGAAAGCATCCCATGCAAAAAGGTGCAGGAGAAATATCAACACGTTGTGTATGATGTTGGAGATGTTGCTAACATGCGGAAGCATGGAAGGAAAGGGGGAAGGATTGAACCAGATTTCACTGGTCCTAGACATATCCAGACAGTGTGTGGCAAACTTGTCGCTTTAAAGAATGCTCACTGAGATATCTTGAGAACCAAATGAGCACATCCAATTTAAAACCATATAGGAGAAGCAAAGCTGAAAAAGTCGCACAAAGTTTGCAATCCAGTCACCCAGTTGAGAGCTGCAGCAAACCTCTCATCTCACCTCCTTGTTCTCAGCAATCTACAGCAAAGGAAAATATTCTAGAAGATTGCCTAGGTCCAACGTAACAAAGGCCTTCTGTTATTAATTTTTGCCCCAAAAAGCTAACCAGATAAATGTTATACAGGTTGAAGCAACCGCTGTAGCTGAAAAGGTGGCAATGGAGCACGCTTCAAGTGTGAAGAGAAGCACACTAGACCAAGGTGTCATAGCTACTAAACTACAGTTTTGACCAGTTGGTCAGTTTGTTGCCTGTTTGGCATAACCTGCACGCTTTTTGGTCATGGAGGTTTGCCCATGATGCACTTTATTTCATCTTGGCCCGGTTGGCTGTTATAAGTTCACATTTTGACTTATAGGGTGGACAAAACAAGCCATAGTAATCCAAAATATGTCAAAGGAAGTTTCCTAACAACTGAGGATTCCCAATTTGTACTTAATTACATTTAAAATTCAGTTAAACCATTAAAAGACCACTTTAAAGAGGTATAGCTACAAACGCACATTCACAGCAGATAACTTCATAGATAAACTTCCAGATTTAACGTTGAATGGCTCACTGTCTGAACCTACAGCCATCGATCAGGCAACTTAACTTCTAGGGGACGAACTAACGCAGCACATTAGATAAAGTAGCTCCTTCAAAAAAAAAAAAAAAACTTATTAGAGAAAATAAATTAGCTCCCTGGTATAATGAGAATATTCGCATTCTGAAACAGGATACTCGAAAACTAGAACGTAAATGGCGTCAAACAAAACTAGTAGTGTTTCAAACAGCATGGAAGGAAAGTCACCTGACCTATAGAAAAGCTCTTAGTAGTGCTAGATCAGCTAAAATCTTTAACTTAATCAAAGAAAACAAGAATAATCCTAGATTCTAATTTGGTACTATAGCTAAGCTAAATAGCAAGAAGACAAACTCAGGCTCACGTGCAATGCCAATACATAGTAGTAATGATTTTATAAAATTCTTCAATTAAAAGGTTGAAAATATTAGACTGCATATCAACACTAACTTAAATCAGAATAATAAATATAGCCAGTGTATGGCATTCTGGATGTAACATCAGACACCAATGTGTCCAGCTCTTCATCCGAGAGAGTGGTGTAGCAAACGGCCAATCGGATGTGCGTACCGATGGTCAGGTGGGTGAATGGAATCAGACGACCTAACAACGAACAATGATATAACCCACACTTAAGTAGTGAGAAAAGCAGGTGTTGGTCATCAGATCCTAAATTAAGCACAGGATATAAATCGCCTCACCGATTGCTCTGTAATGGCGAGTACGGTAGAACACACTGGGGCGTAAGGTAGGAACCCTAACAGGATCACAAATTTTCCAGCACCACTTTAGGTGCTACAAGATGGCCTACTGCTGCTCTCATGTAATTTACAGTGTGAGGAAATAGCTCTATATCTGCTATTAGTTTCTTGGTTAGTAAGGGACTGTGGTAGCCTAGTGGTTAAGGTACTGGACCAGAAGGTTGGGTCCTTGAGCAAGACCCTTAACCCACAATTGTTTGGATTGTAATACTGTATAAGTTGTAAGTTGCTCTGGATAAGGGCTAAATGCTGGAAATGTAAATATAATAAGTAGCAGAAGGCTTGTCCAAAGGGGAGTCCAAGTGAAAAAAGCACTTTTAAAATTCCAACAAATTGAAAAAAAGAAAAATGGCGACAAGCTAGCGGCAGCGTAGATTAGAAGCTCCTGTATTTCGCTCCCTATTTAAGCCCGTAATCACGATTCAGCAACTCATTTGTTTTAGTAATAAAAGAAACATGGAAGGGGCTTCGATTAAAACGAGGGGAAAACAAAAAAGAACCACGATAAAAGATGACATTACCGGGAAGGCGCCGGACCCGGAGAAAACTCAAGCAAACTCCGATCAAGCCAACATCAGGACAACAGCCGGCAATTAAAGGATATAAAAGACGAACTAAATAAATCTAACAAGAGAATCGAGGAGGCTGAACAAAGAATCGAAGCAGCAGAGGCGAGGATTCAGAACACAGAGGAGGTAATGGAAGAATTATTAAAGTTACAGGAACATCTCATAACACGGATTAATGATCAAGAAAGTAGACACAGGAGAGAAAATATCAGGTTATACGGGATTCCTGAAGGAGCAGAACAGAAATTCTCAACAATGTCAGACTTTTTGAAAACTCTGATAAGCTCTGCGCTGGATCTTGACCCTGCGTTTGAGTTACAGATTGAGAGAGCTCACAGATCACTGGTGTCTAAACCCCTGGACTCTGCCAAACCAAGATCTATTGTGGCAAGATTTCTGAGCTACAAAACAAAAGAGACTATTATCAAACTGGCATGGGAGAAAAGACGTGTTGAGTGGCAGGGGAATCGAATTCTCTTTGACCACGACTACGCACCTGATGTTCTTCAGAAACGTAGAGCACTTCAGGAGGCTAAACGGATTCTAAAGGAAAAGGACATCAAGTTCCAGACCAGGTTCCCAGCTAGACTAAAGGTTTTCTATAAGGAAGGCACCCAGATCTACAACTCTGCGGAAGAAGCGGAAAAAGACATGCTAGCAAGAAGCCTTCCCATAACCCCCACTCAACCTCCAACCAACTTGAAGGAAAAGATTCAACAAGTAACCTGGCGAAAGACTGGCAAACCCGGCGGCGGCGCAGCGAATTACTCGGTGAACTATAAAGAAAAACTTCAAGCTTACAGACACTCACCACAAGAGTAAGAAGTAAATAAAATAAGACAACACTAGTTATTAATGAGTATAATTACACTAGAAACGAAATGGTTTAACTCTAAATTACATATAATTCCCCGAAAGTATGGAAAATAATAGGAGCACTAATCAACGTTTTCACACTGAAGTGCACAAATAAGTGTGCAGTATGGGCCCTCGACTCATTATCTGAGCAAGAGGATACCCCCATGGAGCATAACTTCCAACAATGCTCACTCAAGGGTCGAAATAACCAGACCTCAATGATGGAAGTCATAGAGTTCATTATGTTGGATAGTTCTAGTATTGTTTCCTGTTCTTACTTTTTCTGTTCCTTTTCAATATGTTTTCACTTGCGGGAGATTACGAAAGGTGTGTGTATTAGTCATGTCTTAAGAAAACGATCCAGTTACAGTAAGCAACAAATAAATATAAATGAATAATCAAATTAAAATAATGACATTTAATGTAAACGGAGTACTCAACCCAATAAAACGGAGTAAAATTCTTACAAAGCTCAAAAAGGAAAAAATCCACATAGCTATCCTCCAGGAGACACACTTGACTGAAATAGAACATGCTAAACTGAAGAGAACAGGTTTTAAATATGTTTTTTCATCATCATATAAAACTGGCCACAGAAGAGGAGTAGCCATATTAATTTCCAATATAGTCAATTTTCATCACAATTCTGAAATTAAGGATAAGGAAGGGAGATACATAATGATTAAAGGTAAAATAGAAGACACCCCGGTTACTCTGTTGAATATCTATGCACTGCCGGGGAGTACATACCCCTTCTTTAAAACATTAATTAATTTGATAACCACTGAAACTCAAGGGATTCTTATATGTGGGGGAGACTTAAATGTCAGATTAAATCCCAAACTGGATTCCTCAAAACCAAGGCGCCGGGAATATAACCCACTGAGCAGACAAATAAATGTATTGATGAGAGAGATAGGAATTATAGATGTTTGGCGAGACCTCTTCCCAAAAATGAGAGACTATACACATTATTCTAACCCACACACAGTTTATTCAAGATTAGACTATTTCTTAATATTTGAGAAAGAAAGGCATAGAGTTGAGGATTGTGGGATAGGTTTGATTGATATTTCGGACCATGCTCCGGTATCGATGGTGTTACGTTTGAACTGTAAACCTAAAATAACACTCTGGAAACTAAATAACAGTATTCTTAATGACCGAAGCATTAAAAACCAAATAATAAAAGAGATAAAGCAATATTATGAACAAAACGACAATGGAGAGGTGTCGCCTGGTATATTGTGGGACGCAAGTAAAGCTGTACTAAGGGGGAAACTTATTGCTATCACTTCAAACCTAAAGAAAAGCAGACAGCAGAATTTAACAAAACTACAGAGTAAACTAAAACAATTAGAAAAGACACAAAAAAAACAATAATGAACTGTTACTGGACGAAATAAAGACTATTAGAACCGAAATAGATTCGTTATATACCCATGAGATAGAAAAGAGACTAATGTTTCTGAAACAGAGATACTACGAAACTGGAAGCAAATCAATGAAACTGTTAGCATGGAAATTGCGTAAACAACAGGCAGACTCCACAATTGGCAAAATAAGAGACCCAACAACAAAAGCAATAAAATACAAATTAAAAGAAATCCAAAACATCTTCGAATGCTATTATAAAGATCTATATACGCAAACAAACAGAGAAGAAAACCTAGAAGCTAACTCCTTCTTAGCATCCCTGGAACTCCCAACCATCAATACACTCCAAAATGAGCTATTGACAAAAGAAATTACTGAAGAAGAATTGCATCAGGCTATTAAAAGACTGAAGACCAATAAATCACCAGGATCAGATGGTCTCCTAATATGTTGACAACGTGTAATCGAGCCCTAAAACAAGGAGAAATTCCACCATCATGGCGAGAGGCAATAATATCAGTGATACCAAAAGAAGGAAAGGATAAAACAGAATGTGCATCGTACAGGCCAATCTCAGTACTAAACATAGACTACAAATTGTATACTTCAATATTGGCCAGAAGACTGGGAAAAGTTCTCCCAGACATTATTGGATTAGACCAAACAGGCTTTATTCAAGACAGACAGACTCACGACAACATCAGAAGGACTCTCCATATCATAAACCATGTTCTAGATAATAATATTGGGTCCGTACTGGTGAGTCTGGATGCTGAAAAGGCATTCGACTCGGTAGACTGGGGTTTTCTTTATAAGGTGCTCCATAAATTTGGGTTCCACGAGGAGTTTATTAGAGCTATCCAATCTCTGTATCATAAACCTTCCGCAAGAATTAAAATAAATGGGGATTTGTCTAAAACATTTACACTAGAGCGGGGCACTCGACAAGGGTGTCCTCTTTCACCACTCCTCTTTGTACTATTTATTGAACCCCTGAGCCAATGGATTAGACAAAACAAAAATATTAAAGGGATTGATATTAAAGGAAAAGAGCACAAAATTGCATTATTTGCAGATGATCTGCTCTTGTACCTATCAGACCCAATAGTGTCCTTTATCGAGCTAATGAGAATTTTAAAAACCTTTGGACTATATTCAGGTTTTAAATTAAATATCAATAAAACACAAGTTATCACATACAACTTCCACCCACCGCAAATGATCAGGTCCGAATACAAAATAGATTGGCGAGCAAAGTCCATAAAATATTTAGGAATAAATCTACCCAAAAACAGTAAAGACTTAATGTTAATTAATTATGTTCCATTGAACGACAAAATTAGGACAGATGTACAAAGATGGAACTTGACCCCATTCTTAGACACTGGTTCAAGAATAGAATCAGTTAAGCAAAACTTATTACCACGGCTACTTTATCTCTTTCTATCCTTACCAGTGGAAATACCTTTAAAACAATTTAGGGAATGGGATACTATCATTTCTAGATATATATGGAGAGATAGAAAACCAAGAATAAAATTTAAAACTCTTCAATTACCAAAAGAGAAAGGAGGTATGGCATTACCATGTCTACGAAAATACTTCACGGCAGCCCAGATAAGACCCTTGATCGGATGGTGCAGCCCACAATATAGGGCGAGATGGAAGGATATAGAAAGCACACTATCTGAAGACATACCAATTCAAGCAATGGTGGCTGATAAAAGATTACAGACTAAACAGGTACTAGCAAACCCTTGGGTAAACTTATCATTGGAAACTTGGAATGGGATCATTAAGGAATACAACCTACAAGATGCTGTGAAAATACTACGATGGTGCTCTGTAGATCCGGATTTTACCCCTAATACGCTAGATAACCGCTTTAAAAGGTGGACTGACAAAGGCCTAACTGCTTATTGCACCATGATAGACAGAGCGAATTTTCAGAGCTTTCAAACCTTAAAAGACTTCCATGGGCTAGAAACAATAGACTTTTTCAGATACCTCCAAGTGAGACATCACTTTAACCGGAAAATAAAGTCACCAAGCGTAACTGATTCGAATAATATCAAAATTATTAAAATTCTTATATCTACCTATAAATCACAGAAATTAAAAAAGACTATATCAATGATGTATAAAGGATTTACAGATCTGGATACTGATTCTACATTATATGTAAAAGAAAAATGGGAACATGAGAGTGGTTGTCTTATTCCTAACAAGGATTGGGAAAGCTTATGCAACTTACAATGGAAATCTACTTACTCATCAACATGGAGGGAATTTTGTTGGAAAAATGTTATTCGTTTTTTCATAACACCAAACCAGACAAGGCATTATACAGGTAAATCAATCTGTTGGAGACAATGTGGAGCACAACAGGCTAATCATTACCATATCTTCTGGGAATGTCCAGTGATTGAGAAATACTGGAGAGAAATACACAGTGCATTAGAGGAAATTCTGGATGCTCCCCTTGACTTTAGATTTGATGTTTTATACCTGGGAAATATCTCCATGGAAACATGGAATGCCTCTCACAAATACTTATTTAAAGTACTTCTAGCTACAAGCAAAAAGGCACTGACTAAAAATTGGCTCCAGCAGATTCCACCCCAAATAAGAGACTGGATCTATATTGTAAAAGATGTTTACTTGATGGAAAAAATAACCTTTCGGTTGAGAATTCAACATGAAAAATTTAACATTTACTGGGCAAAATGGATAAATTATGTTAACCACACACATCCCAACATATTTGTTTTATAAGACACGCAAGGTTCGCTCCCGCAAGTTATGTAAATAGTTTATCATTTAATTAATACAACCAGTAGCTACATAGTAATAGTGAGTATGTGTTCTGTAGAGGTAAATAATGATAAGATTTGTGTACGTATGTGTGTGTACAGGCATGTCGATAAAAATGTATTTGAAGAAGTTGTTCGAATGTAGATCCGTGTACATTTTTATCAACAATACTTACTGTTGTTAAAAAATTGTAAAGTTGTATTGTGTATTTCAATTTCAATAAACATTTAATTAAAAAAAAAAAAAAAAAAAAAAGAGTACCTGAATAAACCCACAGAAAGACGACGAGAACATGGAAACTCCACACAGGCCACGTCTAGGCCAGGAAATCAACTGGGGATCTCTGGAGCAGTTCAAGACAATGCCAATAGGATCTATTAACATGCCTGTTTCTCATGGTTTTGCTGGGATACTGATTTTCTTTAGAATTGATTAAGTCTTCTTTAGAATTTATTAAGTAGCATGGACAATATTCAGTAAATGAATCTATCAAATTAATTTGAATATAAATCAAAGTTTAGATTAATAGATACAATTAGAACAATTTTAATAGAGACAGTTTTTAATGAAATGTAAACCATGGGTTCATTTTAATAATTAACCAAAGTTTATTATCTGGAAAAACACTTTTGCCTTGTGTATTTTGAGCGTGGTAACTATTTTAGTATTGCCCACTTATTAATTAATTCTAAAATAAATCATATTATTGTTGGATTGTGTCATAATGGCCTGGTTATGTAATGTAATAAGCAGCTGTTGTTTTTTATTCTCGGTAATCATCATTATGAATGTTTCTGGTAGGCTGGCTTGCTTTTAATTAGACAATGTTGTCAGTGCTTAGTAGGGTGCATGTTGCTTTTGGAAATACTGAAAATATTTGAACAAAAGATATAGGCTTGTTCTTGTGAAATGGGAGCTTAAGTTTACATGTACTGCTATACCAGTGGTAACAATAAAAACATAAGCGGTATCACAAATCTGCTTTAATGACAGATGTTTCAGGATTTACAGTTTACAGATATACCCGTTCAATGTTAAGCCAGATGTATATTGTGCGAATGTAGCCTGGTTTTAAACCTGTAGGATCGGTCTGAAGTTTACTTGCCATTTGACGTTGCAGTGTAAGAGGGGATGCAATGTTGAGCGCTTGGACTCCCAGGTGGATTACTGATGTGTCTCGCAAGTTACAAGTTAAAATTACATATGGCCGTATTTATCAGTATTAGAAGTTCAATATACCGTAGCTCACTATTATTTCTCACATTGTAAGAAGCCTGCTTAGACAGCTATATTGCATTTAACAGAATGTCAGTCCAATCAACAACTTTTGTACAGTGTGAGCTTATAAATCACTAGCCAACTATTCAAAAATGCAGAGCTGTCACCAAGCAACAGGGTTTCCAAAACAGCACAGTGTGTTTCTGGCTTAACAGTTTCATTAAGTAGTAATTTAACAATTATAAAAGCATATTTTCCACTAAGTATACCATTGATTTAAAAAATGATACAGTGTTTAGGCAAATCCACATGTAATTATACACTAATTTTCTTAAGCAATGAAAATTTCTACATAAATAAATTGTATTGCATCTTTAGCAACACCTTCTGTTCATAATTTATTTTACAGTTTAATTTTCCACAGAATGAGCCAGTCTGCGTATCACTACTACCTTTGTTCGTTTGTAGAGTACTTTAATTGCCTGCATGACCTCCTCTGTCTTTAGAGTGTATATAATGGGGTTTAACATAGGTGGAATAGTATGTGTCAAAGCAGAGTTAAAAATCCTGTCATTTGCTTTTATAGTCGATGACAAAGCAGCAACATTGGTTCCAAAAAATGGAAGATAAAAAATAGCCACTAAAATTAGATGTGAAGTGCAGGTTTTCATAGCCTTTTTCCTCTCAGCTCCATGAGAGATATTAAGCAAGGCAATACCTATACAAATATATGAGAATGTTATTAACATCAGTGGAAGGCATGCAAGTACAACAAAACTGACAACAGCCATGAAACGATTTACAAATTTATCATTACAGGCCAAAACATAAATAGGACCATGATCACAGAAATAGCTATCAACAGTAGTAGATCTGCAGAAGGACAGTCTTGTAATAAGAGCTACCAGAAGTGCAATGATGGTTACAGAGAAAATCCATGACACACAAACAATCCAAGTCATTGCTGCTTTGGTAACAATGACATGATACCTCAAAGGAAAACATATAGCAATTACCCTGTCATAGGCCAAAGCAAGCAGAGTAAGAGATTGTAGAGTCATAAAGAATAAGACAAAAAACATGTTTGCCAGACACATGTCATAAGATATGTACTGATTCTCAAACAAAAATGTGTCAATGACCTTTGGAATGAGAGCAGAACTTCCACACAAATCAGAGAAAGCCAAATTGAAGACAGCAATGTACTTTGCTGTATGAAGAGTGCGTGCAAGATAGATGGTGCACATTATAAAAGAATTTCCCAAAACAGTTACTAAATAGACAAAGCACAGATACACATAGAAGTACTTTGTATGCGGGATATTGTAAAATCCATGAATGTAAAATTTGTCAGGACGGATGAGTGTTGCATTTGAGGAAAAATTGGATTCCAAAGAACCCATGTCAGCTCTTGCCTGTATATACCTTGTGAGAAACAACAAGCAGAGACTTCATCATTTCTGTTCACGAAATTCTTGCAAGCAGCATAACAAAACACAGACATTGCTTATGTAATATGGAATATTTGGTTATTAGATGAACAAATACGTGTGAATTGATGTTTAATACTGTACCTTTTGCAGTTGAGACAGCGAAATAGTGTACCTGCTAACGTCAGGCACATTTATACTCTTTATGTGGTGACATCAGTTTCTAAAGCACACCTCTAAATAAACAAAAATGGGTGGAGATATACATGTTGGTGGATATAATAATCATCATATAATAATCAGCCACAAAAAAACGTATTGCTATATCTAAGGGAAATTGTTGTACACAGGGAAAACATTATGTAAACTCCACACAGACTGGAACTGAGCAATAACACCATAACCACCACAATAATACCTAATTATAATTCTGCAAATTTTAAGCTTTTTTTCTGACACTGGAAAAAGGACCTGGTATCCTGATAGTATTCAGATTCATTGCATAGTTGATGGGGTTTAGGTCATGGATCTGTGCACACAAGGTCTCCATCAGTTTTGGCAAACCATATTTATAGATTTAGTTGTAACTGATTTGTTGGGAGGTGGATGGAAATGTTTGTTGAGGGTCGCTGAGCTGTTAAGTACAAAGCATTAGACTACCCATGTTTGTTTATGGACCCTTTAGTTATGGTTAATATAATATACCTGCTAGCAACTAGAGTGATTGAAATAACAGAACATCTGGAGCAAGCTTATGTAGACATGGGATGGACAAGCAGGCTCCACACAGAAAGGACCTAGGTGGCTAGGTGGTACCTGGGAAAATCTCATGATGCTTTGGATAATGTTTTAGGTCTTGTCCCTACCTGTGACAAGACTTTCTCCTCTGAGAGGTTATGTAAATATCAATGTCAGTATGTTGCTCTGGCCAATGTTGTGGTGGGAAGCCTTGGGTCCTGCATCCATGTGCTGTTACTTTGATGGGGCTGCACGGCAGGGCTACACAGCAACCCACCTCCCCAGAAATCAACAAACCTGAATGACAGCACTAAGGAGGCAAAAAGACAGAAACCCAGAATCCCAGATAACCATAAATCACTTTAACTGTGAACTTCCAGCTCTGCTCTAAGTATAAGGCAAGGATACACGAGTCAAGATCAGGAGGACCAAAGCCCGGCCCAGCCAGACACCGACCACCGGACACTCCTGGCCAAAGGTCAGGCCATGGCAGGGCAGAATGTTTTTATACTAGATTTTAAAAATTGGAGAGTGTCTGAATGTCTAACTAAAATGGGAAGTTTTTTCCATAGCTGGGGGCCCAAATATGAGAACGCTTTTCCCCCTGGTGTTACTTTTTAAATTCTAGGTACTGAAAGAAGTCCTGCACCCTGTGAGCGGAGTAGACAAGATGGACTGTAAGATTCTAAAAGTTCACTCACATAATGTGGGGCCAGACCATGAAGAACTTTATATGTTACAAGAAGTAATTTATAATCAATGCAAAATTTCACTGGTAACCAGTGTAGAGATGACAGAAAAGGAATTAACAGGAATTTCTAGTTCTAGTTAGTACTCGAGCTGCTGCATTCTGTACTAGCTGAAGTTTAGAGATTTACTAGAACATCCAGTGAGTAAAGCGTTACAGTAATCCAGTCCAGGTTAAAAATGCATGAACCAGTTTCTCAGCATCTTCAATGGAAATAATATTTCTAAGTTTAGCAATATTATGTAAGTGAAAGAAAGTAATTTGTGTGATGTTGTTAATGTGCACGTAAAGGGAGAGAATTTACCCAAAATAAACCTCTTATATTTTAGACTTATGAGTCCAAATAAAAAAATTAACAGTAAAACTGGAAGAGGAAGATCAGCAATGAGTTTAATGTTCACAATCAAAGTACTCATAAACAAATAATTGACCTAAACCCCCAAATAGAATATAGGAGATTCCAGAAAACAGTATCAATATAAACATAATAAATATTTGGGAGTGGCAAAAGTAAGTGAACCTCTAGGATTAGGAGTTAATTTGAAGGTGAAATTAGTCAGGTGTTTTCAATCGATGGGATGACAATTAGGTGTGAGTGGGCAGTGTTTTTGTTTAAAGAACAGAGATCTATCCAAGTCTGCACTTCAGCAAGTGTGCAGGACTTATCGACAGTTACCGGAAATGTTTGGTTACAGTTATAGCTACACAGGGGGGGGGGGGGTGTCACACCAGATACTGAAAGCAAAGGTTCACATACTTTTTCCACTCACAAATATGTACTACTGGATCATTTTCCTTAATAAATAAATGGCCAAGTATAATCTTTTTTGTCTCATTTGTTTAACTGGGTTCTCTTTATCGACTTTTAGGACTACGTAAAAATGTTTTAGGTCATATGCAGAAATATAAAAAATTCTAAAGGGTTCACAAACT
>JAUZSV010165442.1:0-13189 GCA_034780495.1 Parotocinclus cesarpintoi | reverse complement strand
AATAGTTGATCTCATTTCGCTTTGTTGTCTATTCATAAGTAAATGTATTTTTAATTCCTTACTAGTTTCTACTTTGATTTTTTGTTTATTTAGGTTAAATATTTTAATAGTAAAATTAAGAAAATAATACAATTTAAATCAATAATACTATTTTATATATCAATATTTGATAGATTAATAATAATAGTATTATTAAGTTAGTAATAAAATAAGTAACAAAATAGATTTTAAAATCAGTCCTCAGTGGGAGGTCATTTTATCTTTTGTTTTTCATTCTTAATGACTTTTATTACTGTTTTTTTTTGTTTAGTTTTTCTAGTGTTTCTAGTTAGATTATAACCGTTTTAGAAGAGTTTTTTTTTTAATTTATTTTGTTGTTTTTTATGCAGCTTTATATTTCGATTTTGTATTTGTCTCATTTGTTTTTAGCTTAATTGGCCATTTTAATAGTTTCTGTTTGTTTAATTCAGGCTTTAAATCTTTGTGTTGCTTTATTAATTTCTGTTGTGTATGTTGTTTGAGTAGTGTCTTCATGTGTTTTGATGGTTATGTTTCATTTTGTGTATTAGCTTCATTTACTTTCTATTCACCCAAGCTTTTTATTTCTGTTTTATTTTTGTGGATATGTTTCTTATTTTTATTGTCACTTTCTATTTAGTCTTCGTAGTTTGAGTTACAAAACTGTTTCAGGCTGTTTGTGTGATCTTATTGATTATCTTTTAATCCTTTTGTTCTACGGTTATTTACATTTTTCAGCTCTGTTTTTAATTCCTTTATAAGTGTTCGATTCGTTGTTAGTATTGATGTGTTTGCACGGGGCTGATTCTGATTAATCCTGAGGTAAAGACGTTACAGATAGAAGAGTTTATTTCGAGAGGAGGGAGGGAAAGGAAGGGAAACTTCTCTGACCTCTGATATGCCTCGTCTGATGTCATGGACAGAGCTGGAACTTTCTCAGGCAGAGCACCAGCAGGCGGCAGATAAGATTCACCCTGTGTACCTCTGCCATCTGTCCATCACGTCCAGAACCAGAGGGGCAGAGGCAGGACTCATCAGTAACAGGAGGAGCCGTGGGAAAGAGAGTCCAGAACGTCCTGGGTTCCTTCGTCCTTCATCCAACACAATCAGGAGAAACAATAAAGTTTAAATACAATTCGGCGTTTTATCAGGGGGGCCAAAACTTTCGAGTATTTAATGCTTGAGAAGCGAGGAATGTTTTTACTTTTACTTTTACATTTAAAGCACAGACTGGCCGTGCTGCTGTCTTTGTGTATGTTAAAAATGATTTTAGATATTTTTAAAGGTTTTAATTTCGTTTTATGAGTTTCTTTTTAATCAGTAGGTGTAGTTTTTGTATTTAGTTTTAATTTCCCTTAGTTCATTGAGGTTTTTTTTGGGTCAACAGGTTTTGTTAACATTTATTTATTTATTTTATTTTATTTAGCATTTCTTATGTTGTTGTAAATTTAGATAGATTGTTAGTTGTTCTTCAGGTTTCACTGTATTGTACATAACAACAACAATATTATTATTTTTATTATTATTATCATTGTTGTTATTAATAATAATTATATTATTATTATATGATTATAACAACTAATAATAATATTAATAATAATAACAAAAACAACAATAATAATAAAATAATAATAACAGTAACAATCATAATAATATAATAACTTTAATAATAATACCAATAATAAATTAATAATTATAATGAAAATTATTATTATTATTATTATTATTATTATTATTATTATTATTATTATTATTATTATTATTATTATTGTAGTTGCTGTTAAAATAAAAATAATAATAGTAATAATAATAATAATAATAATAATAATAATAATAAATAATGATAAAAAATAACAATAACAACAACAACAATAATAATAATAATAAATTATTTTTATTATTATTGTTGTTGTTATCATTATTAATATTATTTACTTATTATTATTACTATTTATTATTTTTTATTATTATTATTATTATTATTGTTGTTGTTATTAATAGTAGTAATATGATATTATTTTTATTACATTTCTTTAATTCATTTATTTTTTCTGCATTCCTACTGTTATTTAATAAAATCTGCAACTTACGTTTAAAAAAACCTTTTCTTACGTTTAGTTTAGATTTAATTTTTGGATGTGATGTCATTATTTTTGAAGGTGAGTTTGTTAGTTTTTATTGTTGCTTGGTTGAATTACAAAATGTTTTATGTAAAGAAAAAAAGCTATATTTCTGTGTAAGATGTACCCATTTGTAAGTGGTTCTTTATAATTTTCTCAGAGTGGTCGATCAACAACATAAGGACCTTATCCCATCTGTGAAACATGGTGGTGGTAGGATCAAAGTTTGAGTCAAGGTTATCAGGATATCTATCCATGAACTGAATTTAAATATTAAAGGTAATGTTTTGGACAGGATCAACTGTTCCAGAAAAACAGTTATAGTTATTATTGCACGAGGGGGTACACCAGATACTGAAGCAAAGGTTCACATACTTTTACCACAAACATATGATTGAGAATTGAGTGATCCAGTACAACATTTGTGTCTCTTTTGTTTAAGCTTGTTCTCTTGATCTTTTTTTTATCATATTTAGGCAGAAATTAAAAAGGTGTAAAAAGTTCCCAAACTTTGAAGCACGTCTGTATGTGGGAATGTGTTTTACGTGTAACGTCTCCACCATGTGTGTGTTTATAAACGAGACTGTGGAAGGAAAAGCAGCTGTGCTTCTGCTCATTAACTCAGTAGCAGCTTTATGTGAACACATTAGCATTTATACTGCTATTCTATGCTATCCTGCTGTGGATCTGCATTCCTCACATTCCTCTAGCTCACTGACAACGAGTAACACATACACACACATACACACACACACACACACACACACACACACACACATACACATATACACACACACACACATACATACACATACACATATACACACACACACACATACACACACACACACATACACATATACACACACACACACATACATACACATACACACACACACACACATACAAACACACATATACACACACACACACATACACATATGCACACACACCCACACACACACACACATACACACACACACATACACATATACACACACATATACATACACACAAACACACACATACACATATACACACACACACACACACAAAATATACTTCATTTTGAAATATCCCCTAATTTTGGTGAGCAGTCAGGGATGCACTCCCAAAACATGTATTACTGTTAAAATAATAAAAATAGGTTTATTACTTTTAAACAGAAACAGTCCCATATTTTAATACTAGTTTGAATCTGCTCTGCCTGGCAACACAGCACAAACAGAAAACCTGTACGGTCATTACTCACTTACTCATTACGCATGCTCAGCCAAAAGCTACTCAGGACTAAGTTTGGAGAGAGGGGGGATCTAGTCAAGTCTTAAGGGTTATATGGGAATGAGATTTTGGAAGATGATCTGAAATTTCTGCTTCTTTGCTAAATGATTATCAATACGTCATTACGGAGAGTAAATCATATACACACTCTGAAGTCAATTTGCTCATCACATCATAAACGAAGAAAGTAGACAACGGTATTTTAATTCGATTTTCAATGCATTGATTGTGAAATCTGGGCACACACTGACCCCGTGTGGCACAAATGGATCACTACAAGGAAAACACTTCAAATCTATTCTTTATGTCATGCCAACAGTAAAAGCGCGCGGGTGGAATCTGCTACTACATCTGTATAAAGGGAACAAAGGTATTAAGTGATGCTACCTGTGATACCACAAAGAACATAATGATGTTTACTCTGGACAAGTTAATACAGGTTAATATTGCATGTAACACACTGAACAAAAACAGCTGGCTTAATATAGTTTAGGAAAGTGTGGAAAAAGCAAAAAACTTAAATACACCTTACAATCAGAACACGTGTTTTGAAGAATAAAAGAAAAAGAGGTTACCTGTTACAAGCCTGGGGGGGAAAAAACACGAAGAAACAGGAGTTTAATTATTTGATGAGGACAGGGATTTATCTTTCACAGAGCAGTGGGCAAATAATTGAAGGAAATAATTTATTTATTAATGTAGTATAGAGAATTTTCCTTAACAAATAATACATATCTAAATAAAAACTATTAGAAAACCCACTTTGAAAAAGCACTTTGAATTGCCTCGTGTATGAATGGTGCTATACAAATAAACTTGCCTTGCCTTCCTTGCCCACTGATTGCAATAAAGAGTATCCTGAAACTGGCAGCGCTGGTTTCCCTCTTAATTAACACAAAACATTGTAATCCAAAGCAATGGCGGGCATATAGACCGGTACAAATAAATATTTACGGATGTGACATCATAGTTCTTTGAACATATCCGGATTACACTCACTCAGTGGATTTTTTTCAATGGCGTCCAAGTTGTATTTCATACCCCAGGCTTTTAGGGCATGAATATCTGTCTCTTTATTAAATATCAGGGCTTATATCAGTGGTTCCCCCATATTTCCTATCATGTCCACTTTTGTAGGTGAGAATATTTTAAACCCTAACCCACCTATAGTAATTTTAAACACTATAACAAAATTGTTCATACAATTCATACAAATGGCAAACTTTTGCTTTAAAAAAGCAAAATCAAGTGACAAATCAAACAAATTATTTTAAGACAGTATGTACAGTATTTTCAAAGTTTACTGTGTAATAGAATTCATTGGCCTTGCTGACCCTCCACCGCAATAGGTCGACGCAGCCCCTAGATTTAAAAACTACTGGTTTATATCTATACAAAATGACCTTTTCTGGACTTCTGACGACTTCCTGATTATTGTCTGTTTTTGTAAAGTGACGTTGAGTTTGTAAAAGGCACTACATGTGTATAATTTATTATTATTATTCATGTATTTATTTATTTATTATCCTCTATGCTTAATCCTGGTCAGGGTCTCAGGACAGAATTGCAGGAAATCCACTGCTTGGAATCCATTGTACCTTGTAATATTCAGTATTAAGGCGCGCTGGAAAAGGGCCTATTGTAGACAATTAAAGCAAATTAAAAGCTGACAGCCTGTGAGCAAATCATAATTGAAAACATCTGTCTGTTCTGATAGCTAAACACGCTAGTCAGTAGCTTTGAAAAGATGGTACACAGATGTTCAGATCAGGATTTTGTTTGTATGCTTATAGTGTTAAAATCTGTATATTGGTTTGTCCTGTGAAAACAAATTACACCTTCAATATTTATCATATTGCTTTGTTTCTTCTGCCTCACTCAGAACAGAATCAGAGCAACAATGTGAACGGCTGAGATTCAGTAGCAGACTGATGGCATCCAGGCAGGAGGAGAAGAGCTGGTGGTGGCTGTTTGACCGTCCTGGCTCATCTCCTCTCATTAGCGCTGTTTGATTGGGCATGAAGGTGTTCCTCCACCATCACAAGATGAAGAGCAAGCCTCAGGCTCTCAGCTGTCTGCCAGGCATTCTGCTTCACTGGCTGCCTAAAACAATGGTCCTTCCACATCAGTATAGAGACAGGAGAAATATTACATCTGCAACATTACAGAGGAGTTCTCTCTCAACCCATGAGGCTAGAAGGCAAGACTTGTCGCTGTACCAGTGCATGAAAATTAGGAATTAGATTCAGTGCTCACAGATAATAATACGAAATAATACATTTTGTGAACATATTAAGATATATGGCCTATGTGTCAAATGTCTACAGATAAATATACATTCAGATTTTAAAATATTAGCATATATTAGCTCCCATTTAGCCAAAATACTACCATTTTCTCCCTTAATTCTTGTTAAGATACAAGACACTCCTCAATAGGGAATCTACCCAGACCCTCCATGCTCCTAGATCCATTCTTGTTCACTGTATAAAGGTTTAGGCCATGTGATGTCAGAAATGTTTTTTAAGTGTATATTTTCATGCTGGTTCATTGTCCTGCTGCAAGTCCTCCAAATGTCCACATGAGCTCCAGATTCCTCCCATATCACAAAGACGTGTGGTAGAAAAATTCATGTATTCATTCATTTTCTTAACAGCTTAATCCTGAAAGCCAGTGTCCAGCCAACAGCACAGAAACAAGGCAGGAACAACCCAAGGCATGGTGCCAATCCATCGTAGGGCACATAGACCCACACCTGCAAACTCTACACAGAAAGGACCCAGATCATTTCATCTGGGAGAGAACTTTCTCACTGTTTGGTGACAGTTCTAGGCAGAGTCATGTTAAGGTAATTGGTCACTCCAAATCAGCCCCTATGTAGTGTATTGATATGACCTTGTAATTGTCATCAATATAACTTTGATAAATAATAAATAATAATGTAAATTTAAAGCTCCAGTCTCAGCACAACAATGAAAGTGAAGGTATATCCAGGACTATTTTTTTTCCCCAAGTCGTAGTTCTCTTAGTTCTTGTTATCAGACCCACGTGACTACAGTAGGGAGTAACTCCAAACTCATACAATAGCCCCGTCTCTGAAAGCCAGGCTACAAAGATTAAGCATGATTGAAAAATAATTTTAACTAAAGTATCATTGAAAGTCTTTCATAATGCATATTTTGCACGATTTTTTTTATTGATTGCCTCACCAACTGCCAACAACTAACTCCAGACCTCCATTCTAAGTGTGTCTAACCTAATGGATTGACTTATTAAGTTTATTGTTATAAGTCAATTATAAGCAAATGGTCTACACTAATTTCATAACACATATTACAGATGTCACAATTGTCCCTTAACCTTAATCTGGTCGAATGCAAATAAGACGAGTAAACTGCTGACAGAATCGGAATTGTGTTAATTAAACACGTCAGGTTTGCCGTTTAGTGGATGGTGTGGTTTGTTTATTGGGAATGTGGCCACGTGGTGGCGACTCTAGCACAATAATGTATTATTATCGCTTATCCTTTATAGTGTAGTTGCAGAACGTGCTTTATTATGTACTTTAATGCTCAAATATTACACGAAAACCAGCTACACGAGATAAGTAGTTGGTTGGAGTCCTTATATGCCTGTATGAAATAGAAATCTCTCAAATGTTAAACTAGCAGGGGTCACTGGTGTGTTAGAGAATGATCCCCGGACCAGCCGTCACTCTCTCAGCCACAGCCAGTCGTGTTTTATTGTAAGGACCGGCCCAGAAAGTGGTGCCTAAAGTTTGGCAAAAAAACGTATCTTTCATGTCCTGAGGAAAAATACTTTTTTTTCTGAGACTGGTGTCCAAATAGAGATCTGAACAAGTTCAAAATAACACCAAAGAGCTCTTATAGATCCCAAATAAAAAAAAGTGCTCTACAGTCTCTTATTTTTTGCATGCATCAAGCTGTGTTTTATACATTATTCAAAGTCCACAAAAGGATCTGCATGACTAAGTGTGAAAGATAAAAATTCAGTCATTCGAAGTCCAAATCTTAGTGTGACTAAGCAAAACAAACCCGACATTCATCTGTCAACTGTTTTTTAAATCGCCCAAAATAAAACAGCATGTTTATCTCCCAAATTAAACTCTCAAACATTAAGTTGAGCATGAATTTAAAGAACACTTAACATGTACTGAGGGTTTCAGACTGAACAAAATACTGGATCAATAAATCAACCTATTTAAAAAGTAAACTTCTTTAGTTTTGTGTGTCAGTGATAGATTTGTCAAACTGGCCCAGTTCAATAAATGTCAAATAATATCAGACATCAATGGAGAGTAATCTATAAAAAAGGAACAAAAACAGCATAACCTACTGTTCTTACCATCTTGAAGCTTGTGCCACGTTGTTGTTAGCACATAAGTTTAATATCACTCTGTCAGCCTCACGTACATTGGTGCTTTAAAGTTTGTACATCCTTTAGAATTGTTTCTATTTCTGCATAAATCTAAATAACATGTCAGCAGATTTTCATAAAGTGCTAAACGGAGATCAAGAGAACCCAACTGAACAAGTGGGAGAAAATATTGTACATGGGCATTTATGTATTTATTAATGTGAACCTTTGCTTTAAGTATCCGTGCTGTCCAAATGAATGTTTCTGGTGACTGTTGATCAGTCCTGCACATCAACTTAGAGAAATGTTAACCCATTCTTCTATACAGGACAGCTGAAGCTCTATGATGCTGGTTTGTTTCCTCACTTCAGGTCCTTCCATAACATTTTTGTTTAATTAAAGTCAGGATTCTGACTTGGCTGTTGCAATACATTCACGTTATGCTTACTTAACCATTACTGGTGGAACGATTGTGAGCTTAGGGTTATTGTCATTGCTGCATACTCCACTTTTTTTTCAGGTTCGGTTCATGGACAGATGTCCTGATATTTTCCTCAAGAATTTGCAGATATAATTCAGAATTAATTGCTTAGTCGATAATGTCAAGTCATACTGGCCCAGATGCAAAACAACCGATTGAAAATCACATCATGTTACACTGATGGTATAAGATTCTCATGAATGCTGTATCTTTCTTTTTCCAGACACATCACTTATATTTTAAACCAAATGACCCAAAATGGCTTTAACAACACTTCCGTTGTGTCCATGCATTTGGAGAAAAGCAACTTTTTCATTGTAACCCTGCCATGCACACTATGTTTGGTGTTCTCTTGATGGCGAACTCATAAACATTGACATTAGCCAATGTAAGAGAGGCCTTTAGTTACTAAGAAGTTACCCTGAGTTCCTTTGTGACCTCACAGACTAGGCCAGACTAGGCCTTGCTCTAAAAGTGACCACTCTTGGGGTGAGTAGCTAATTGGTGATTAGCAAACTATTTGGAGATGGTTGATGATAATCAACAGCTTGTGATACCCTTCCACAAACATGCTGAGAATATCAGACTTTGATAGATTCCTGTTCTTTAAATGCAGCAGGATGCTCATTAACATGATTGATTGTTAACATATTGATGGAAAACACCTGACTCTAATTTAACCTTTTAATTAACTGCCAATTCGAGAGGTTTACACACATTTGCCAATCACAGAAATGTAACAGTGGGCCATTTCCATAATGGGTAAAATACCAGGTACAATATAATTGTGTTAAAACTGATTCCTCTTTATCTGTCTCCAGAAACTGTGCAAAAATGTCTGGTGATGATGTAGGTCTTATTTACTCAGAATATCTTAAGGGTACATAACATTTCAAACATTCATTCAGTTGGTAAATAACATAGTTTTGAGAGATATATTGTTTGTATATGAGATCATCCCAAAATGACATTTCCTTTCCAATGTACATTTACATTATTTAGCAGACACCCTTATCCAGAGCGACTTACAACTCATACAGTCTTTCAATACAAGCAATTATGGGTTAAGGGCCTTTCTCAAGGACCCAACTGTGGCAGAGTTGGGATTTGAACCCAGAACCTTTTGGTCCAGAGTCCAGTACCTTAACCGCTAGGCTACCACAGTCCCTGTCAATGTACATGCCATATAAAGTAAACCACTGGCATTATGGAGCCTGAGAGTCCAAAAACAATTTTAAAGCTTATGACAGACTCATTTTAACCAGAGGCTTGGTGCAGCTCCAATTTAGTATTTGGTACATTTTCAATCCATTACTTTTTTATTCAGAGACCTGTCCAGGTGCAGTTCTCTTAAAAGCAATGGTCTTCTTTTTAGCAACATTTTTTTTTTTTGCCAGATTGTATGGCAACCTGCCTATTTATTTTATAAGGCTGGCAAAATAAGTAACTTGCTGGGGATGTGTAATGGGGTTGTCATTTTAGTGGTGTGGTTAAAAGTAGGATTTATCTTAGTTTCTCCTTTAAAACGACTGAGAGTAAGGGTACAATCTGGCAACCTTGCCTTGTATTCACATGGCAATAATGATGTAAAAGGCTCACCCCCTTGTGATGATGATACTGACGATGATCGGGGGGAAACTCGGGGTTTAAGGTGGATGCGGACAGAGAGGAGGAGGCATTTAGGATTTAGAAGGAGCGACGCCTCCACACTTCTCACTTTTGACAAGTGAAGACTCGAACGCTTCACATGAGACGCTCGTGAACGCGGAAGAGAGCTCGAGCGTCTTAATCTGAGTGACTGTGGAAACTATGGACAGGAGGACGAACTTAGGGGACGTGTTTCACAAAACTCTGAGCGCTAAAAAGATGGACACGTTTCGCGCCTCGGTTGTTCCGGGCGGTGATCCCATGAGCAGAGAGCGCCAGTCTCCCCTGGGCAGTTTCGATCCATCCGACTCGGATCCGGTTCAGGCAGTTGGAGGAGCAGCAGCACTACCGGGATCCATCGGGTTGCCCGGGGTGTCCGTGTGTGGTCCGTACGGCGAAGGAGCAAGCGGTCAGAGCAGTGGGGGAGAGCAGAGCCCGGATGATGACAGCGACGGTCGGTGCGAGATGATGCTTCTGAGGACGACGGGTGCGCCTGGTGTGTCCGGAGCTAAATGTGAAACGGGGAAGAAAAACCGGGAGCAGAAAATGCTGCGGCTGAACATCAACGCACGAGAACGACGACGCATGCACGACTTAAACGACGCGTTGGATGAGTTACGAGCAGTCATACCTTATGCGCACAGCCCGTCCGTACGTAAACTCTCCAAGATCGCCACGCTGCTCCTCGCTAAGAACTACATCCTCATGCAAGCGCAGGCGCTGGAAGAAATGAGACGGCTCGTGGCGTACCTCAACCAGGGTCAGGCCGTGTCGCTCGCACCGAGCCTGAGCGCCTACGAGCAGCCACCCGGCTACCCGGCATTCGCCCCTGGAGCCGCCTCAGGCTCCTCCTGCCCTGACAAATGTGCCCTTTTCAACAGCGTCACCTCCAGCCTGTGTAAACAGTGTACCGACAAGCCTTAAAACGCCTCGCAATTTTGCGTCTCAGACTGGCTGCATTTTAGATCCCAAGAACGGAGGTCGACATTAAACAATGCTCAGAAAAAAAAAAACAATACGCAACTTTTCTTATAGGATTTCCTGGCACCAGATGCGGGCTGTTTTTCAGTTCAGATACTTGATAGTCTATATATGTGATGTGCGTGTATATAAGTGTGTATGTGCTGGTGAGAGAGAGAGTTCAAACCAAACAAAGTCTATGTGTGAGTGCTGAGAATGGACATTTCAATATGGACCCTAACACACTGGTGTGTATCGACCTGGCAACATTATTATATTTTTGCCTGCCGCACTTTTCTGGATTTTGTTTCAACTGCGTTTCAATTCGTGCTGCTTTTGTGCTTCAGCATTATGACACTGAGCAGAACAGCATACAGCTTATTTATGGCAGGATACTTTGAATTTACACTTCGGTTTGAATTTGTTAAAGGTCTGTAGTTAAACTGGTCTGCATGCAGATTTTCTTTGGCTGTAAATCTAGCTTATTTATTTTTATTTTGTCCCCATGCACTCTCATGCAGCAGGCTGTGAATGAGATTGAGTTTTAGGCTTGTTGTCAGGTCATCACTGCAGATACATCCGTTTCAGTATGACCGCAGAGGGCCATTTGTATATGTTGATGTCCTGGAAAAGCTTTATTAAAATATTTTGATCAAACTTACACCTATTTCGCCTGGTGGTTTGTTATGAGTGAACGCTACTTAAACCCGACTGTGCTTTTCAGTGTAATATTACTGCAGGACAAAATGTTTTAAATTGGAAAAGCAGTTTTGCTTTTTTGGAACGATCTTGTGAGTAGTTGTGGTGTTTGAAATAGTTAAGATAATGCATTATTTACAATTTATTAAAATGGAAAACAGTCTAGATTTGGACCGCGCTGGGTTAATATACGGAAAAGGCCATAATTATGACTATTAAACCAATTTCCATGTCTAATGTGTTAATTGGGGAACAACTGAGTAATGTGACGAATGCTCTACCTGCGTCCTTCTAATGAAACGTATCGTTAAGGTAATTAAAACATAGCGCAGACAATTAGGGAATGTTGTTGTAACTGGGGCTCTAATCACGAGATTCACTAAGTCGATACACTGCTGCAATTTCTGACTGAGTCCGACTGAGACTCTAAATCATGTAAACATTACACCATGAAATAATCCAGTCTGGTTTACCCATCTGTACCACCAGCGCACATCTGCATCTGATCTATTTATTTCTTCATTTCTTGTACGAACTTTAATTATACGTTCTATAGTGGTGTGGAAGAGCTCGTGGCGTTATTAGTATATTATTTCGTTCTAAAATGAATTAACATTGGTTATTGTCTGTATTTACTTTGACAATTACACCACGTTAACGAATTTCTCCCAAAACGTTAAACGTAATGTTTAATTGAAATACCGCTGTGCAGACCATTTAAAGCAGAATACTTTATTCCTGCTTCTGCTGATTATATTGTTGTAATTAATATAATTGTTTCAGTAGTTATATAGAGTTTGGTTCATATAAAACTTTTAGATTTGGAAATTCTTCTGGTTTTTCTGGTTTATGACCAGCATGATGAGATATGCACCGGAGACCTGAGATTAATATGAGTGTAATGCAGGCCACACACACCTTTATTATTATTCACGTACACATGCCAGGCTAGTAAAAGCAATAATCTACACATTTGCTCGTAATTCGGGAATATTTCGTTGGATAAATGAATCAATTAAAAGTATTAAAGAGCAAAACTATTAATCCATTGGGAGAAGTTAATTTCAGGACCACGGACAGCTACTGTAAATAAACCTGTTATCGTTTAAGGGAAGTTGTTGTAAATTACACGTGGATGATCAGAAATGCACAATAGAAAAACAGTTAGGAGAAATATGTAATACACATAAGCTTATTTCGAATTTCATGGCGTTTTCAATTGCAATAAGTGATCAGTGGAAGGAACTTTGACTCATCGGGACTGTGGTGGCCTAGTGGTTAAGGTACAGAACTATGGACCAGAAAGTTCAGGGTCAAAATCCCACCTCTGCCACAGCTGGGTCCCTGAGCAAAGCCCTTAACCCACAAACTGCTTGGATTGTAAAACTGTATTACATTTAAAGTTGCTCTGGATACGAGTGTCTGCTAAATGACATAAATGTGAATGTTTTATTTTAACCTTTGTAAGCAGTTAAAGCAGAATTCATGCAGATAATCACATGCTCTCTTTTGTACACCATAGGGAGCAATTAAGAGCAGCCAATCCACTTAGTACCTTGTTTTAGGAAGGATGAGAGCACCAGAGTGGTGGCCACAGGATCCAAAC
>JAUZSV010165332.1:0-13189 GCA_034780495.1 Parotocinclus cesarpintoi | reverse complement strand
CTACCATTACCACAAAAACGGTTTGTTCGACTGCACTGACGGCAGAGCAACTGAACGCGCTGGAACTGGCTGGAAATGAGCAAAATACACTTTGACAAAAAAAGTGGGCTACAAAATGCTTCACGGACTGTATTTTTTTTTATTGATTAATGCTGCAGCTATTTTCACATTAAACTATATTTATCCCCATACATGCCGTCGTAGTCAAAATGTATCAGTAGTGACACAGTGTTATTTATATTTGTATATAATTATATATATAATTTTAGTAATTTTATTTTATTAATATATTATATAATTTTAATTGTATATACAAAATGTGCTGCACTTCATCCAGGTAAACAGGACTAATTACAGTGTTTCTAAGAAAACATGCAGTTGGTCAGTGTTCTTTAAGCACTGACAATAACCCCAGAAAATCATGTAGTTTATAAAATATCAGATTTCCAGCTTTATATATACACTACTTATACCCTCACCAATAAAATTTAAGATCTATAAATAGTGGTAATAGTGTAATTAGCTTAGATTTCCTAATTCTACATACCAATGTTCCGACACAACACTAAAGGGCCCTCTTATGACTATATTCCCGATGCCTGACCAGGAAAACCCAGAAACCTGATCGGCTCATGTCCCTAAATCAGACACACATCTGACCAAGAGACACCAGACCCTTGACACATGTCCAAATGTCATGAAATCTGATGAAGCAGCATTAGGATGCCAGACCTACAGCTGATGCCACACCCCACTAAGCATGGTATGCATGCAAAGTCAAGCAGCTGTCTCGCTATTGTGTACTTACTTGACTTTCTAACAGGTTGACATCCCTGAAATTTTATGTCAAGCCAATCTCTAGTACAGAAGGATACCACTCTCTCACACAGTCCTATAGTGCATATTTCATTTAAGCTGTCTTATAAGAAATGGGTGAAATAAGGTTTTTTTGAAAATACTTGTAGGAAAAATAAAGATGAAATACGCTATTACATAGACTTAAACTGCATAAGTGTGTCTGGTAGAGCTTTGACAAGTACAAGACTATAAGTATGAATTGTTTCATTGATTGGAATCTAAGTTAGCACTCAACATCCTCCAGAATGTAATACAATGCATGTGTGCAAATAAATAGCCAACGCCACTGGCTATAAAAAGCCTGTCATAGTGAGCTGCGTAAAATCAATACTGCCAAAGCAGAAATTCTCCTTTAGTGTTAGTGTATGGAGCCAGCTAGAGAATGAAAACCTGCAGAGGGTCTCTTTTTGGATCGATGATATATTATATACTCTAGAGAAAATAAGCATGGCCTTTATCTGAAAGTAAATACATTAGAATAGTCACCAGTAATGCCTGACAGATCAGACACCAGCAATAAAGAACTGGAGACTCATGCAAAATTTCTCTCAAACAGCACTGTCAAATATTTCAGGTGTCACATCAATTCATAGTAATGGGGTTCTATGTATCATCCTAGTGGTTTGAATTAACACACATAATAGGGGTGAATTTTTTTGACAGATTGGACTCAGCAATTTGTCTGAGGTTTAAAACAAAAATTATACGGCATTGTAATGCAAAGTTTTCAAAGCTGAAAAATTAATGCTGCCATTGCGCCAGTCAAGGAGTTTTTTAATTGTCTGAATCCCCACAATTTATTTTGCCTACCAAAGAATATTCATTGCCACACTGAAGTACGTTTCCATTTTCCCCCTTTTTAATTTGCTGTCGTATTCACCAAAATTGTTAATGGCAAGAGATGAGGCCATTCTGTGACAGCAAAATATGACCCAAATAATTCTTTTCATTCTCTCACAAAATGGTTTCTATTAAATTCGCTCTCTGTTATTTGAACATGAGAAAGGCCTTGGCCAAGCACACTTCAACACTAGGTTGTGGGGGAGGGGTATAAATCCATATGGCCCTGAGAAACGAAGATCAAAGTCAGGTGGGGAGGAAATGCTTTGGCAACAACACACCTGGATCTCTCAGGCTCTCTTATGTAGGCCGGTTGTTATACAGGAGCAGTGTATCTGGATACCATTTCATTCCTTCCTATCTAGTTACCTCTAGCTTTACCATTAGCTGAAATAGACTATCCTGTTGGCAAAGCCTGAAGAAACCCTAAGTGATGGAGGTGTTCTCGCTTTTCTTATTAGCAGTTGGAATGTGTGAAAATGTTCAAAAGACAGAAAAACATTATAAAACAGGAAAGTTTGCAAGCTCAGTCCGTAACCCTCCAAAATAAAATTCATTTACACAAAAAAACATGGTACCAGCTATGCAAATAACATGGCCCAATGTCCAATTCAGTAATGGTGACAAATTATTTCCATACGTGGTGCCCAGCAAATCCAATTAAATTCCATATGGTTCTGCCTGAGTTTTAAAGTAAACTCTGCAAGTGGTGCTTGGTTCTGTGAACAGATTTTCACAAAAGTGGAAAAGAAGCCAATATTGTTATCTGTTCAGCAGTTCAACTGTATTCCGAATGTTGAATAAAAATTTTCTTCGTCAAGTAATACGCATTATTTCAAGCACAGTGATGAGTAAGCAGTTTATATACAGTAGTAGTGATATAGGGAGTTGTGTGTTGGAAGTGATGAGTTATATTAAACTTCTCGGGTTACCCTTAATTCAACTTAAGTATCCCCATAGTAAATTGAGAAGACAGGCACATATAATTACAAACACCAGGTTAGTACAAATAGCAGTGGTAATTCATCCAGACATCAACCAAGTTAGAACAGTCTGTAGTAAAATCGTGAGCTAAAAGAACAAAATCGAGGACATGAGTTGAATGACAGACTTCTTCTCTTAAAATTTTACTCCCACCTCTGTACGCGGATCCACCGCATTAATTGGCTATTGGGGTGACAAGCTATTTATGGCTACAATATAATTTTAATATATTATAAATCTAAATTTTATAATATTTTATAATAAAAAAAATCTGGTTGTAATTTATCATGAATATGTTTATAAAGATCTATATGCAAGGTAGAGAATCTATTAAATACAAAATGACATATAAATATGCTTATAATAGGTCCATTTGTTATACATTGATCCCAGATTTTCATGTGTGGTTCCTCTTGCAGTAGAGGAGGGAAACAATGTTGAGGCTGTTGAGCAGGTCCTCTGAGAGTGATGATAAGTGTGCCTGTCTCGTTTCTAAATGCAGGGCTGACGGATATGCAGAGTCTGAACACTGGAGGCCTTGTGGTAGCGTTTATGTTACCAGGCACGTGTCGCCACATGGCCTCAATTTGTTCATTAGATATGTAATAAAAGCACACAAAGGACCATTATTGTATAGCTTTCACTGATGAGGCTTTAAAAGTTCAAAACTCATCAAAGGCGATTGTCAATATACACTCAGTCAGCTTCACTAAAAATCTCTTGAATAAGTTAATAACAAGCTTATGGAGCAAACACCAAAAATGTACATATAATGAATAGCATACACAGGATTTACAAAGGTTATTAAAATGTGTGCTACTTATTAATCCTTTTGAAAAAAAGCCTTTCATCTTAACTGAATATCTTGGAATAATCCTATGCACATTTATGGATACTAAATATGGTTACATATTTAGAATTAGACATTGTTCATGTTGATTTAATCTCCGTGAACTGTTACAGCAGATGTCTCTCATCATGGTGCAATCCCTTTCAAATCTGACAGTCCTCCAAATCCCACATTGTTCTTTCCAATGCCACCTGCAGAAAGGAAAGGGTGATGTAACTGAACCATATAACTTTAAAAAAAACACTGGGAAGTCTCTAGCAGCCCTTATTTTGTAACTCCATTGGGTGGCCCATCCAGAAAAAAGGTCATAGATAGGAAAAGCAGGGTGGAATTCATGCTGGTTTGGACTGCAGCCCAATCAAACTGACAATAAGAAGGTTCTGCTACAGACCTAAAACCACATGAAAGGCACAGGAGAAAGACTTATGATTACAGTGCTTCTGTCTCTGCTTGTTCTCTACCCTAAAAATACGTGCTGAAAAGGCAACAAGATGAGGAGTTACAGTGGTAGCATGACTATTAAAACAAGGGAAGAACAACCTGATATTATAACCAATGCTTTCAAGGCGGTACCTAGCAATTCAAGACACTTTTACCTGAATATATGGGGCATATGAGAAATAATAACTGACACTCTGTATAACTGGTATTTTGCCAAAGCATCTGTACTGTAATTTCAGTGCATAATGCAGTGGCTAAAACATATGAAACAACCCTATCTGAAAAAACTTAGCTGTAAAACAATACTGATTTTTAGCTTCAAAATATCTTCAGAGTTTGTTCATACAGAATGCACAACATGTTATTAAAAAAGACAACAAAAGACTTGTCACCTTTAGTGTGAAAATGAGAAGCCTTCTGGGATCAATGGAGCAGGACCATTTATCACAGTAAACTGAATTAATAAACAGAATCGAATAAACTACTCCCAAATAATGAGTCAATCTTACTATCAAGTATTATGTTTTCTGTATTAGGCTGAATATATGGCATTTCTCTTCTCTATACATGAACTAGCTAACCCAACAGATAAGTTGCAGTTTTGGTTGCATCCAAGCTAATTTTCAGACAACAGCTTTTGTTTAAACATTTCATCATCAATGAGCCATCTCCCATACCAAGGGCCTTCCTGCGATGAATATTTATGAACAATAAGGCTGTAACAATAAGTGCCAGGAGAAGCCACAGTGGCCCCTTTAAGCATACTCTTTCCTTGAGAGGTAGTGTGGATTCGCTGGCCCCTGCCATCTCCCCTCCAGCCCGGCGCCGTCTCAGGCCCTGAAACTATGGCAACGGAATAAGAAGGCGCTCTCCATGATTAATAGATGAGTGAGTCCATGCCAGTCACACTAGGTCTGGGGATGGGACAGATGTACACACTGTCCTCAGCGTCACCACGGCATGTGAAAACCTGGTGGAGCACAATGGACAAGCAACACGTACCCATGGAATGCCAAAATGAATGAATAAATACAAAACAAACAATGGTAAAAAAAATCATGCAATCTACATGCGCCGTGGCATCCAAACAAATCTGGCTAAGCATCCTGTACAAGTGAGGAAAAGCAGGCAAATGCTATCAGCTATCTGCAGCAGTATTTTAGCTTGAGGTGGTGTGAGTTAAAATCAGGATATTTGCTTACCAAGCATCACCTTGCCAAAGAGAAACAGAGATGGAAAACCAAGAACAATCAAATTTCACATTGTGCTTACATGAGACAAACAGACAGGCTATAATATGGACATATATTAAGAACAAAGAATGCATCACAATCTTAAAACTGTCTTTGGATTAGATATTAGTTCTATATTTGGACTCTAAAGATCACCAGATCAAAAGAAGGACCAGTTTTAACATTAACATCACCTGACAACAAAATTGTAACTTCCATTTGTCTCACAAACTAAGCTAGAAATTAACAAAAACTTATTATTAACTGCTAATGTACTTTTTATACTAAATGCACGTTGAATTGATTTTTAGAGGTTTTATATATATATATATGTTTTTTTTAAGTAACATAGCAATTCATTGTATATATGGCATCTTCAAAAAATAAGGTTGTTATTACCCTTGAAATATCGAAAGTCGTACTGTTCAGGTCTAACCATATTGTCCTGTATTTTCTCATCAAGAGACTCATCGTCAGTTAGTATCAATGTGTTTATCAATGTGGCACAAGTAATTCTTGACTGTGCAGTCCTGGCCTCATAGCAGATGGTAAATTATGATATTTAACAGTATGTTAAAATTTTTATGTTATACCATTTATATTTGTCAGGCAGATGTAACAGTCTGAACCATGGTCTCCCCATGGTTCCCTCCAATCCAGAGGAAGGTCAAAGGTATATAGCATTGGCCCATGTTGTGAGAAGCCTGACAAATGACATAACAAAGGTGGGGGGCAGCAACTGGTTATTCACTGCACAAGAGATATTTACGCATTGAGTTCTAGCCTGCAACCTACAAGAAACTACTATTCAAGTGGACAATGTTTCCATGTCTATTCGTCTTTCTGCCGGCCCCTGGTAACTCGGTTATCAAAGCATGTACTTAAAAAAAACTTCTGCAGTTCACAAACAATGAAAATAGCAGTACTTCTTAAACATATTGTTTCAAATGCTGTAGAACACAATTACATAGAATGAACTTACATTTTGTTAGAGACACCCATGTATTAGTGAGGTGAACATCTTCTGGCCTGCAGAACCACAACAATCTGCCTTGACGTAGATTCTAATGTTGAAATAGTTCTGCAGGAATATTGACCCATGTAGGCTTAATTTTGGACTTCTCGCAGTTTGTGCATTATATGGCTCTGACATGCCCTAAATAGCCTGTTCTACCTTGTTCCAGGAATGCTCTATAGGATCATAATCACTGTCATGACCTTTGAATCATCTGGCTTGACTATATTTCTATATGACCCTTATGACATGATGCAGTGTCCTGCTGAAAGTATGCTTCTGCCACAGGGTAAACACGTAGCAGGGAGGGTTCATCAATTCATGCTCCCATCAGCATGGTGCAGTAGAAATCTGGATTCATCTGACCAGGTGCTGTTCTTTCACTGCTCAGTGTTTCAACTTGATTATGAAATATACAGTTATTCTTAAGACGATAAGCACACATCATTTAAAGTCACTCAGATTGCTCGTTTTTCTAATTCTATAATGGATTCCCACTAAAAAGTGATACAAAGAAAATGTATTACATGTAAAACGTATAACATGTTACTACTACTCCTACTAAACTTTATGCTGCACGATCATATCCATGATAACATGTCCAATTTGCATACATTGTTGGTATATACAATATATCAAGTAAATGCAAGTTTCATGGCCTAAGGCTAATCGTTGAATTATTAATACATTCTTACTAATGTTAGCTTACAATGCCATATTCATACTGGCCTTTAATGTTATATACAAACACATATATAAGGCCTTGATTTATATATATAAATGGAAAAGATCGCCCAGAGAACCCAAGACTGCACCAGTTAACAGGCACTTTAGCCCTGCTATCACCCTTCTGGCCTTTCATATATAATGGAACACACAATGGAACCTGACTGCCACTGTTGGGGTGTGGAGACCAAATGCCTAGCAGAGCATTGTTCCATATAAAAATACATTTTTTACTGCCATTTGAGATTATGTGGAGTACTGTTGTATCAACTAGAATCAGCCAGCTTTGCCAGTTTGATGCGACCAAAACATAAATAAATAAATAAAAAGATGTGTTGTACTTAACATGAGAAAATGGTTCGCTCTGGTAAACCATGCTCTGGCTATTATTAATAAATTAATCCACTTAAAGGTTGTGACCATGTCTATATCATCTCATTTCTTCGAATAAGACATCTATATACCAGTTCAGCTAGGAATCTACTCTCATTTTTAATACTCTACAAAAACCCTTCTTGAGTCTTTTGAAAAACAGAGCCCTTGCAGCATGGTCACATGTATCTAAACCTCATAGAGAATCACAAGATTATGAGCACACACAGTCTGCCCTTTTCATACTTGCAAGATAACTGTACTGGTAGGTGGTGATGCTACAAGCCATCTGGCGAGCCAAAAGGTGGGAAAGCATCATCACTGCAGGTCATGACCAAGAATCTGCTTTCCCCCCAAAAACTGATTCAAACCCCGAACAAATCAATGAAGCAGACAGAAAGCTTTGCCAAGTCAAATACACAGACACACAACACACAATGAAATACATGACAAACAGCAAGTACAAAGCACCATATACTTCTTCTTTACTACACCCTCCTAGTGGTCTTAGTGTTAACTTTAACACATATAACAGTCAGAAAAAAATCGCCACTGAATTATACTTATGCATTTACAGTACAGCTGTCATTTACATTATGGATACATATGATGCACTGCTGTACATTTGTTTATGTAGGCTAATCCCAGTCAAGCTTCTGAGATCTCTTGTTTATGATCAACTAGGCACATGAGCCTTATTAACAACTGACAGACATAATTTGCTAGACAAGTGCAAGACACCTAATGACAGCTTCAAAACCAAAATAAATCTTATTGAGTCACACGTAGGTAAAAGCTTAGATTGTAAGGGCAAAAACTGCAGACAGAGGGCTTAACATGTACCGTCTTATTATCCCCATCAGACCTATTATCACCCATAATCTCAGTTTCAAGAAAGCAATGACACATTGGAGCATAACGTCTCCCATCTCTGGACTAGGCTTTGTCATGTCATTTACTGCACAGAAACAGATGCGTTATATTGTCGAGACAGAGCTGGTGGAGATGGAGCTAACACAGTCACACCCTTCTTGACCTAAAGGTTCAAAGGTGAACGAGCTCCTGTGGGCTGTCTCCAACTGTTCGCCCTACATTCCTACAGCTTTTGAGGACTTGTAAATGGCAAAAGCCCTAGTGTTGAAACACCATCTCCATTTACAAAAGCACAATTATTTCCTACATAGTGTTTTATTAATTCCATTAAGTCCATTTGTGAATCACACTATACATTATGCTATATAATCTATATAACAAAGACTTGTATAGTCCATAGAATAATACAGACATATACATGCACAATGTGTAATCACATATATAGTGTGTTTGTGTGTGTCTGTGTTACTGTATTAACACTGGCCATTTTGCTGTGTCCAAACCTTTTGTCTTCTATTTAAAGAAAGAAATACTGCACGGTTAAGCAATATTTATCTCCACACAACTGTCACTACTCGAGAGCGTCTGTTCTCGTGTAGCTATATATAGGCTACACAGCTCCAGCCTGGTCGGGCAGACACATTTACACAGGCTACTGTCAATGCTGATGTAAAAACGGCAGAGACATTAAGAGACTGTCTTAAACTCCCCCAGGCACTGCTTATATTACTTAATAAACCAAACAGCCCTAAGCATTGTATTAACAACTGTAATTCATCTGAGAAATATAAACACGCAAACACAACACACACATGGTAGGTATAATGCAAGTAGTAAAACTGCGCTCATTCATAAAACAAGCCTTTCGTTAAAACACAACTTCAGCGTTAAATTTTAGACCTATGCGCATAGTATACTGAAATTGTTGTATAGGAAAATTAAGGAATTAATAGAAACGTAACCTCTAGCTATAATAAGAGATATGAGAAATAGGCAAAGCCACTTGGGTCCTTAAATGTTGTTCGCACCTTGAGGTTACTGAATTAATCGTCAATGTTGAATTTAGCTCAATTTGACTTCTCTCGCAAAAACGCACCTTGCTATAGAAGTTTCAGAGGAGTGACGTCAGCTGGGGCTAAATCTCAATGGGAGCGCACTTGTGTCTATAATCTTACACACAGAGCAACTCAGTGAAAAAGGAAACACACTACACTCTTAACTGAATGCGTTTAGGGAAGCGCATCTTACAGCACAACGTATTAAACAGCAATTTACACCTCACATGTTTAAAACGGACAATCCGAGATACTTTCCCCCCAACCCCTCGTTCCTCTGTTATTATAATGGGTAGTAGGCTACTGTACCGTGTTAGTGCGCCGCTTCCTCAGACGGGAAAATCCATTGGAAATCCGTTTATTATGGAAACAATCCGGAGAGACAAAGTGAACTGGATAAAAAAGCTCCACACAATCGGACAGAACCATTCGTGGAGAAGCGGTTGCTCATCCTATTTGGGAGATGAAGCCTCCTTCAGCAGCTCACACACTCACGCGCGCGTACACACACACACACACACACACACACACACACACACGTTCGCAGCTGTCACTCCTCATAGGGAGGCGCTAAGCTGCCGAGTGGAGCTCGCCTGCGTGGTACGAGAGCTTTTGTTTTAAGACCGCCGCCAAATTCGACGTTTTACCGTCTATCGCTCCACGTGTAGCTTCAAAATAAGCTGTCAAGTTCCAGCGCGTGTCCTAAACGTCCGTTATCTGGACAGGTAATTGGACAGTACTGTGTTGTGGTGTGCGACAATAGAGGCGGCGTCCTGCATGAAAACCCTGACCCTTAGGAGACTGAGGCGAAGTGATTGGAGAGTCAGCCGAGGCCTCTTTCTTTGTCCCAGCGAGATAATGGGAGAAAAAAAATCCACTCTGGTGGTCCCGTCATCTCCAGACACTTGCTGTCTAATAGCCATTCACTGTCATCCTCAAGACTGGGCAACGGGTTTAAAATAAGCAAACAAGAGCAGCACCAACTTCCCACAGCTTCCCAAAAGCATTATGAGAAAACAACCGGCACTTATCGCTTTCACAGTCCAACACGGATGCGTTTTGTATTCGGTAAAACAAAAAGAACCTCTTAATTCCTACTCGGAGATAACGATATAGACAAATAATAGACAAGTTCGAAGTGAACAGAGGTGAGAGGCATTTGCATGTAAAAATACTGGTATACTTAACATGCATTATATTGATCCCAAGCCAGTACTAAAACTGAAAACTGATTAAAACAAACAAAATTGATGTGGCTAACTCTAGACACTGAATCACATACTGTCATTGTAGCAGGCAACTTCTTAAGTGTGTACTGATGCCATCCATCCATTATTTTCCACTTAATCCACACAGGGTCCCAGACCAGTCGGTGCTCACCCAGCAACTCTGGGCGCAAGGGCTAGACGGGGCGCCAATCCATCATAGGGACACACACACACATAGTCAAACACTAAGGGATATTTTAGAGACAACAATTAAAGTTACAGGCATGTATTTGGACTGTGGGAGGAAACCGGAGTAAACCCGCACAGACACGTGGAGGACATGCAGACTCCACATAGAAAGGACTCAGTCGGCTCCACCTTGGGATTGAACCCGATACCTTCTTGCTGTAAGGCAGCAGTGCTACCCACCGAGCCATCGTGCTGCCCATGCACTGATGCAAGGAATTAATTCACAGCTGTCAGTCAACCAAAAATAAATATATTTCATAGCTGGAGTTGCTGGAAAACACACAAGTCATTGTGCAAGGTGATGCTCATTTAAAAACCACACCTTGTCAAAGTAATAGAATAAGGTAACTGTCAAGAACCAAGTACTTGTTTTAATGTTAAAGGAAGAGAACATAGTATAACTGAGCCTAGTGGGCTTTGGAGCACTGAAAAATAATAAGGACATTTTTTAACAGCTCATTCAAAATTGTAAATTATACACAGACTGGTTACAGATATATTTCTAAATAAACCAATGTGAATCACTATCGCAAAATTACACAAAATCCAGCTTATAATTTTTCTTTCAAATTGATTCATACATATGTAGTTTGGTAGTTCTTCAGGCGGTAGTTCTTCAGTATTGGTGATTAAAGACTTTTTTAAATGCAAGTTTAAGCAAGTTGTCTTGACTTCATTCCCAACTATGCCATCAGTTTAACCCAGCCACAAAGTCATAGTTGTGTTTTTGAGACGAGAGAAAAGATATATTCAGTATTTGATACCTGGCATTGTGTTCTGTGTGTTCAGTGTAGTCATAGTAGCCTATGGTTTAAAACAATTAGTGCAATTACTTGTTCCGAGATAATCTAGCCCACTTCATTGTAAAGTCTTGATGGTGCTAACTTTTTTTTCTTTTGGTTGTTTCCTGACATTTAATAATGTTGTGATTTCTTTCATTTCTTTTCAGCCAAACTTGTTATTTTTCATCTTAAAAAAAATAAACCACATGTTTTGTGTGTTGGAGGAAGAGAAATTGGGTTTATTTAATTTCTTAATATTCACAAAGCATTTGGAAAAACTTCAGACCCTTTTTCACATTTTCTTATATAATGGCCTTGTGCTAAAATAATAAAAATGATTTTCCATTCTGCAGTCAATAATGACATAATGGCAGTGAAAACTGAATTATAGAAATTTTCTACATTTCTGGAAAAGGGAAAGCAAAACTATTGCAGTATTCAGACCCTTTACTCAGTACTTGATTAAAGCACCTTTGGCAGCAATTGCAGTCCTCTTGGGTAGGATGTTACAAAGTTTGCAAACAAGGATTTGGAGATTTTCTTCCAATCTTCTTTGCAGATTATCTAGCTGGAACCGACTGGACCATAGGTGCACAGCCATGTTTGACTCTCTCAAGAGATGTTTGATTGGTTACAAGTCAGATCCTGCATGGGTTACTCAAAGACATTCACAGAGTTGTCCCTTTGCCAATCTAGTCTAATGTCCCAAATTTCACTATTTCTTTGCTCCATTCAGCTTTCCTTCAATTAGTCTATATTTGCCTGCTTCTGGATAATGACTATTACCATCACCATGCTTCACTGTAGGGATGATATTGGGCAGGTGATGACCAGTACCTGGTTTCCTCCAGATATGACACTTTGACGACTGAAAAAGATCAGAGACCAGAAAGTCTTGTTTCTTACAGTCTGAAAGTCCTTTGGGTGCTTTTTTGTTTGAATGTTTGTTTGAATTTGAGTGCTGCAGTAAACGTTGACCTTCTGGAAGTTTCTAACATCTGCACAGAAGATCTTTGGAGCTCAGCCAGAGTGGCAATTGGGTTATTGGTCCCCTTACTTACCAAGGCCTCTGTCCCATTTCATAACAAGTGCATGTTACGGTATGTGTTAGGACCCAAGTATGTGGGGACCAGGGAATCCCGCGATGTATAATAAGAATGGGGAAATAATATAGAAAAACTAAAAGGGGGAAAAGGGCGGAGCAAAAATCTCCCAAACACAGGAAAAACTAAAAGGAAGAAAAGGCGTGCTGCTGTGTTGCGTCCCGAGTCGGGGTAACACACGAACTGATCGTGAAAGGCGCCGACGTGCAAAGAGCACAATAACGCTCTGATTTGGGACGTCTCCCCAATACGCGAGTCACATAGGTAATCCGAAACGCCAGAGGGCGAGCGTGAGCTTGGGCGTGCGTATAGGACGAGCGCGAATAAGTCGCGGAAGGCGCCGAAGCACCAGAGGAATAGCACTAGATCGGGCGCGCGTGTAGCACATGCATGAATAAATCGTGTAAGGCGCCAGAGGGTATGCGTGAGCTTGGGTGCGCGTATAGCACGAGTTTGTCGAGCCGGGGCGCGTCTCAATCAGAGCGCACAGCCGTCTGGAGTGAGACTCGATAGTGGCCGAGGATGAAAAGAGTGTGAGCTCAGGCATGCGAGGAGCACACAAGTACGAAACAGGAAACATTCAAAATGTCCCTAAAATGCT
>JAUZSV010165229.1:0-13196 GCA_034780495.1 Parotocinclus cesarpintoi | reverse complement strand
TGGGACATGCAGACTCCACACAAAAAGGACCCAGGCAGCTACACCCTGGATTAACCCGGGACCTTCTTGCTGTGAGGCAGCGGTGCTACCCATGCCACGCTTAGAAAATCTTAAAATTAATCACCCAAAAAATAAAACATTGCATTTATATGCAAGCTCAACTTTCTGTCTCATTTCAGTTGATAGACAGTGTGTTTACTGAACACACACACACACAACTGTGCAAAAGGCCATTATTACGTGTGTTGTTTTAGCAATGGGATAATGACCATATATAATATATTGTTTATGACCCAAGAATGTAAAACTTGGTTTCTGAAACAAAATGGACTCTTAGTTCAGTATAACAATAAAAGCTCCATTAAGGAAACAGTCCATACTGTCGTTCTTTGCTTTTCCTCCCGTACAGCACGTCTGTACATCAAACTCATCAGATAAAGTGCGAGCGCGTATATGTGCGACCCTGCAGAACACACACTGTCCTCGGGTTTCATATCCTGTCAAGTGCTTTCTTCACTTCTCCCAAGTCCTTTTTATCTTTTTCATCTATCTCAATCTTTCATTTTATTTGTTGTACCTCAGAACTTCTACCCTGTCCTTTCACTCCACCTTCACATCAAGTTTGATTCCATCTGTACGCGCCCCACCTCACTCCACACGCTACACACTCCACACACGCTAACACCCTACACTCGCAGGGTAGGTGATACGAGTCGAGGAAAGAAGATTTCTTGGGGGATTTCGTGCGTCTGTGAAAATAACTAACGCTTCAAGGAACTCATCCTGCTTCACCTTTTCCTTTATCTCGCTTTCTGGTGTTGAGAGACATCATGAAGTGAAGCTAAACTGCCTGCTTCAGAGAGATGACCTTATCCGCAGGGCCCCAGCATTAGCGAGCTTCTTCTCTGGGGGCAAGACAAATGTCTACACTGCTTTTCTGTAGTCTGAGGTCTCTTTTGCTGAGGAATATTTGAAAAACCCAACCATGCACATTGCCTGCACTAATATATGATGTTTTATCGCTTGCTTATATTTGAACTGTTTTCTGGCTAACTTTTATAATACTAATGATAAATTTCAAAATGTAATTTACTCCTGTTACTTTATCACCATATGTTTACAGCCTTCTGCATACCCTGTTCCTATTTGTATAGGTTTCAATCAGTAGTTATTAGTCTTAAAAACTTTTCTACGTTTTAAAATAGAAGGTGGTGGAACTGAAAGTTATTGGTACAGTAACCAACTGAAGATCTTCCCATATTTCTACACCATGCACATATGTATGTGGACTATTTAGACTATTAGACTATTTAAATTAAGAATATCGGGGGATCGGTGGGTAGCTCCACTGCCTCACAGCAAAAAGGTCCCGAGTTTAATCCCAGGGTGGAGCGGCCTGGGTCCTCTTATTTCCTCTCACAGTCCAAAGACATGCATGTTGGGTTAATTGGTGTCTCTAAGGTGACCTTTACTGTGTGTGTGTGTGTGTGCCCTACGATGAATTGGCGCCTCATCTTCTGTATGGTTGTTCCTGCCCTTGCACTCAGAGTTGCCGGGTGGGCACCGGCTGACCCGTGTGGATTAAGTGGATGATAATGCATCAATGAATTAAGATTATTATTGTTAACTTACTAGCACAGTTGTTTCCACATTTTTTCAGCAGATCATTTTACAGCAATGGGAATAAGAAGAAACCATAGCCATACAGGATGCACAATAAAACCTGATCGCTGCTAACTTTCATTCAGTAAATCGGACATAAGACATCTTTTGATATGACGACACATTGTATTATTTTTATAGGTCGAATAATAATAATAATAATGAATTTATTATTACTGGTACTGGCCTCTGGACCAGAAAGTCCAGGGTGGTAATCCCACCTCTGTCAAGCTGTCACAGTTGGGCCCTTGAGCAAGACACTTAACCCACAATTGCTTGGTTTGTAAGACTGTGTATTTTGCAAGTTGCTCTGGATAAGGGCGTCTGCAAAATGCTGTAAATGTACATGTAGTCGTTTCTCGACATACTGTATTAGTCCTTTTGCTGGGTTCATACCCCTGCCGTCCCATTTAAAGATACTGGGTTGTTCTATATAAAAGGCAGCACATTCTGGATGGTAATTATGGAGCAACATTTCTATAAAAGAGTGCTAAAAGTCCTATAAACATATGAATTTACAGTGTGAACGTTTATTATGTAGTTAAACCCAAACAGGCAAAGCCAATCATGTGTGCATGTGACACCCGACCCTGCCAGAAGGCACCACTGGGACTCCATGTGGTGGTGAGTAAAATTTTTAGTCCACTTCTCCACTGCTCAGCACATTTTGATTACTGAACTCAAAGGCAACTGGTAAAAAGGTCAACATATGAAATGTCGTACTATCGGAATATACAGTATATGTGTAGCTTGTATGAGCAGAGCACTGAAATACTGACTTTAACCATGTGTCAAAAGGACAGAAAAGAACCTTCTGACACTTTTACTTAGATTTCCACTGTGTCAGGATTTAACTTACTCAGACAGATTGAGAATATATAATAAATGTCAGTGAGCTTTTAGGCCGCCGGTGACAGGGGTATATCACTCCCTTTAACGTGCAGCACAATTTAATGAGAATAAGAGTTCCTGGCAGTGCTAAAACCTGCAGCTAGTCATTAGAGCGAATAGATGGAGATTCGCTCTCTTACTCGTCTGTGTTTTATTCTCGTTATTCAATCAGCTGTGTTTTGCCGTGACTCTTAAACACTGGCATATTTCTGCATAACATTTCTGTCAGAATCTTTGTCTCATAGCCCAATATTGTGATTATCCGGGTGCGGCAAATTAATGAACCCAGCGTCTGCGGTGCTGACAGCTAACTAATGACACAGTACCTGGGAGAAAGGGTGTAATTATTATCCTCTATACCGCACACCACACACACACACACACACACACACATACACACACACACACATTGTGGGGACTTCCACTGACATAATATTACTGTAGGTATTAAATGCTGCAACTACGCCTCAATCTAATTTACCTCAGGAATCTAAAGACATCAGCTGGCTTTGTTAAAAATCAGTTTACCTTATGAGAACTAGCAAACGTGTCCCCACAAGGTAAATATTGCATTTCTATCGCTGTGAGGACATTGGGTCCTTACAATGATCTATAAACTTGATGAAGCAGAAAATGATGTTTGTTTGGATTCAGGCTGATTGCAGGATGGACTGTAATCAGGCAAAGTGACTCACAAGGGCAAAAGTTGCTGCTGGAATTAAAACGTGGAACATAACGATGCAGGGTGATCTGAAGCTATTTATTTGTTATATGATCTTAATTAATGTGACCTAGGTGCAGGTTCCGATGGTGCCTTCTGACTGAGCTTGCCCTCAAACACATATACTAGCGGCTGTGCCTGAGGGTATTTAGACCAGTCAGGGTATAATGCAAAAGCGACCACTACTGGCCCTTTGATAGGCTGACAGGTGGACTCCTGTACCTGCACCATTTTGTTCTCTGGTATGATAATATTAGCTGTATTAGAAATAATTGCACCTCGGTTATGCATTAGCAATATGCTAGCTTAACCAGTTGGTGCCTTCTGACCGGGCCAGGTGTCACACAGGTATGATTGGCATAAGGGATGGAATTCTGCACAGGGCATTTGTCAATCCATCATAAAGCACACACACACTCATACACACACTAGGGTGACTTTAGAATCATCATTTAATCTAAAGCATGTCTTCGGACTGGGAGAGGAAACCAGAGTACCCTAAGTAAACCTACACAGACACAACAAGGATTCGGACCATGCTAGCCCCCATGCTACCCAACCTTTGTAACATTTCATCTTACATTTTTAACTTAGAGATTAGATCACAATCTAGGAAGGATTCATTCATCCCTAAAAAACAACAAATCTAAAAAAAACCTGTTATTGAACCCAATGCCTCTGCTCATTATTAATCCAAGCGCTGTTCAGTTTGGAGCACTTCAGAGCTCCAGAAACAAAATCAAATTCATAAACAGATGTGCTGTTACTGAAGAATGTTAAAGCCAGGAGCATTTAGTATCAGATATGGGACGCATTTGGACTGTGCTGACCTCAATCTTCATGATGATATGTTCATGAGATGTTCATGATTTGTCGTAATCCCTTTGTAAAATAAGCTTGTGCATGATCAAATGTCTCATTCGATCCTGTGATTTAGCAATTTGTGCAATTACATCCATTCAGTTTAAGCTAAAATTCTATGAAGATTTATGAAATTTGGAGTGACAAAAACACAAACCACTATAAAAACATTTGGGGCATCACCATTTTTGGGCCACCTCTTTGGTCCCACATCGGTTAAACAAATTAACAGGTCCAGTATTTGCTGCATCCTGACCGGTGTTGACCAAAGTAAATCAGACTCCAGCCCATCTACATCATCACCTACACCTATGGAACATTTAGGGAAGCCAATACAGCTCTGCAAATGAATATATGGAGAACATAATAGAGTGCGTCTTTACCCAGTGGTTACTCTAGTCGGGGCACAACTCGAGCCAGCCACTAGAGTCCGACTCAATAGAGCGCAAGAGCGACGGACAGTGTCCCTCTGCCACAAAGACCGGGTTGCTGACGTAATGAGTGGAAAAGGACGCCGAAGCACCGGAGGGCGAATGTGAGATCTGACGAGCATAAAGCGCGAGGGAGAAGGAGAAAAGGCGGAACGGGCTGTAGCGCCAGAAGGGCGCACATACAAGCCCATAAGCGCCATGATAGCGCGAGTGTGCATCACACACAATAGGCGCAAAGAGCCAACGTGCAAAAATAAACTAAATGCGCGGGGAGTGCCAACGCGAAGATATCGCGAGTGGCTCCCAAGAGCCAGAGGGCGAGCGCGAGCTCAAAACAAAAGAGCAGACCAGAGCACACCCCCGTCTGAAATGAGGCTAAGTAGACCACGAGGACCGAACAGCGCGTGAATCGCGAAACGTGCGAGGAGCTCACGAGTACGGAACAGGAAAACCCTCAAAAGTGCCACTACATAAATAAATACCTCCGGGCCCCGAACAATGCTTAACACCACGCCTTCATAGGCCATGGCTCAGCTGTTCAGGATCAAGACATGATTAGAGACAGTGGATATAAACGGCGCCTCACCGATCGGCGACCGGCGAGAACGGCCGAACGATCCGAGGGGAAGGTAGGAACCCTAACAATTATATACAATCATACAATAAAATCATACAATCATAATATTATACACAAAATACTTTTGTTTTGTTACTACCAACAGTGTTTGCCACTCCACTAGTCCAGATGAAGAAAGACAGAGGAATTGCATCTCGAATAGGGCTACAATGGTTATAAAAGTTTGCCAACTCTGAATTTCAGTTTCGACATGTCATTAATTTGTAACTGCATTGCACTACAGGAACTACTGTGGGTGGTACTGCTTCTATTATTTGCTACTGTATTCTGTAATAATAAACAACATATTCAATTGTTAGTATTGTACTGTTTGTTGGAAAACCAGCTTCTGTTAGTATTGTAATATTTGTTAGATATCCCGCTTCTGGTATTAATGTAATGTTTTTTAGATAACCAGCTTCTGTCAGTATGATAATGTTTGTTAGATAACCAGCTTCTGTTAGTATTGTAATGTTTTTAAGATAACCAGCTTCTGTTAGTATTGTAATGTTTTTAAGATAACCAGCTTCTGTGTGTATTGTAATGTTTTTTTTAGATAACCAGTTTCTGTTAGTAATGTAATGTTTGTTAGATAACCAGCTTCTGTTCGTATTGTAATGTTTGTTAGATAGATATTTGCTACTATCCCTTGATTTGTCCTCTCCTTTCATAGAGAACAACTCTAACAATATCATAAAAGATTTAGATATTTTTCTGTATTCACCTTGTTTTACCTTCTCTGTCTGAATAATTTTTTCTACTAACAAAATTTTGTTTTCTAAAATACTGCATTTGTATTTTTTTGGAAACAGTCTATTTAATGCTGAGTAGACTGGTAGCTCTGTAGTTAAGGCTCTGCACTATTTACCAGAAGGATGTGGTTTCCACAAGTCTGTCATTGCTGTGACCTTGAACAAGGCTCATAAACCTACTGGCCAGTTAAACTATATGTTGCATTGACATTTGCCAAATAATCAATTGACATTTGCCAAATAATCAATTAATCAATCAATTAATCAAAAACTTCAGACACATACCTGGTACAAAGCACAATAAAAAACTACAAATCTAAAAAAAAACAACAACAACAAAAAACCCAGATCTACAAACAAAACGTTCATCCACTGAAATAGAATCTAAGTTGCCAGTGTTTCCACAGATTAGAAAATAACCTAACTGTGCTTTGTGCAAAATTGGTGAGATGTGACCCTATTTACAGGATCTGTTACCCACACAAACATTTGTAAATAAGGTTATGGCGCACTGCAACACAGGTTGGTACTATAACACTGACAAACATCTGACCGGCACTGCTCCAGCCGACACCTTACGCAGCATCCTGATGCCATCACTGTATGCCACCTGAGGTACATACTGCTTTTTATATAATGCAGCCACAGGTACACAGTATATAGGAGTGCAATATATTTAAAATGGCTATTTTGACAGATGTAGAGAACATAGAAAACTTACGAATAAGCATGTTGGCTTATGCATATTGCATACAACACTGCCTGTAAATGTCACTATCATCTGACAGTTCAGTGGTTTAGTAGTGTCCCAGGTATTAAACCTCATCACAGACTTTGAGGGTACTGTGTAAGTATTAATCTGACTTCCTCTGCCTAATATAATAATTACTGTAGCTACGTCTACACTGAACCTAACCCTAACTTTAATTTCAGTAATGTAAAGGTGACCGACGAGCTTTTTGTGCAAGATAAAAATGTGAGATCTTTCTATCATTGTCTGTACATGTGGTCCTGATAATGTATATACATATATAAACTTAACACCAGTCACACGAACACGCACACAATTAGTGACAGTAAAACAAAGAGACAGAGGCAAATTATTGATCTCTGGCCTTAGTTCACACCCTCATATCTGTTCTCCAGAGCTACAGACTCATCTACAGCAGCCAAATAGAGCCCACTCAACACATGCTGCTCCTTCTGACAAACGGTATATAACAAGCATTGTTTGACTGAGCTGAGACACCAAAAAGTCATTAAGTAGTAAGTAATTCTAAGCAATGCATAAAAAAAAACAATTTATCTACATGTGAATTTCTCTACATGTCTACTGTCAGCATAAGAGTGTAATAGCAACAATTTATTGAAGTTAATTATTTGGTTTAGGCTGTTTAAAGCAATATGGGTAAATTTTGCTAGTTGCATGTGATTATGGACGTCTCTGCATCAGTCATATTATACACATAACTACTTACTGTTCGAATACTCATACTATTGTTGGACTTACTATAAAATGCATTTACTTTGTTAGTGTGCATTTTGCTTGCCAGCTTCTCACTCTCACTCAAAATTCTCTCTGTCATCAACCTTGGCAAATCAGGTTTGGCCTCATGCTCTTTAGAGCTTTTCAGACTTTTTTTTTTTTACAGCTCAATGTTAGTTCAATATCTGACACTCTAGCAGTACTATTGTCTCAGCAGGCGAATAGTCTTCCTAGGCGTACGACAGTGTGTGCCCTAATAGTCACAACTCAAGTTTGTTAAATCACACAACAGCAGGGCATCAGAAAACGTGTGAGGTCTGGTTTAATAATAATTCAGATTCATTACTAGTACCCTATGTCAAATCGATCTATCTTTTATACTTTTAAATTAAACACGTCTTGTTTAATAGGCTGCATTGCCTCATATCAAATCACATCTGTAACGTATTTTTCATAAATTAGGACGCTTGTATGCAGTCTTTAATAAATTATTTTAACTGATATTTGATGAAAATATAGTAGTAGTTTATAATGAAATCAAAGAATTGTATAACATTTTTATGTATGAATAAAAATTTATTACAATTAAATATTACATTTTATTCAATTACAAAAACCTGAAAAGCCATTCACATGTTTGCAGGTATGTAAATATGTCTGTGTAAATGCACTCCAAGATACACTGATGTCTTATGAGAATACGATTGCTCACACCACTTCAGTAGGTGTCTTGCGACACACTGTAGCCACATATAATTTAAATGCAACTGCTTTCATCTATGCCAATTTGCATCTGGTTGCCAAAGCACGCCCAATAATTTATGACATAGCACACGTCATCCATAACATCCTTTCCTGCATAATCCAGCTGGCCATGCCAAAAAACCATTTAATAGCACTGTATTTTTTTTACACACCACTTCTTTAATCTAATTTGATACCACTGTCTGAAAATTAACTTTAACACAATCATCTCCTTCCATTTTGCACCAAACTGATCTGTGCACCACCAGCACCACCGCTGTATTCTGTAATTGTACACACACACAAAAAAAACTATATTCAGTTGTAAATAACTTCGGTTCAGTAATTTTATCTGCACAAACCGAGGTTCAGTGCAGCTTACTATACAGGGCACAAGCACCACTACCCTTAATGTAAAGACTGTAAAGTCATCATGCTATTTCCATTCATAATTAACTGGTCTCTATATACACATACCATCAGGAGACACAAATGTGTAAAGTTACCTAAATTTGTGTGTTCAAAAAGTGTTTCCAGCTGCTGCTAAAATATACTGTATGTTTAGAAATTTTGCTCATTCTTTGAAAATATTTGCATTAGCTCTTAAAACATAGAATTATGTAAGCTACTCATTACCAGTTTTTCTTACACTGTACAAATAAACGTTGCAGAAGCTTTTATCCGATCTTAGTTATAACTGGAGCAAATTTCATTTTCAATAAAAAATCTTGCTTGAAGCCCGTAACGGCTATTTCTGCTGTCTGAAATATAAATTCAATATTCAGAAGGTTCAGGTTACTCATAGTTACATCATAAGTACAGATACTGATTTAAAACTGGAGACCTGATTATGGCACACAATTACAAAATATGGTACCTGCATATTGTTGCATGGATTTCACAAAGCACCACACTGAGCTGCCGTTGCCTCCTACTTATTCTCTGCATGAATCCGCAAGTGCACGGAGGTCCTGTGTTTAGATTTACTTTGTATAGGAACCATCACAGTTGTGAACTCAGCCTGAAAATTAGCTAAACCACATGAGCAAAACTAAACATGCAGGTAGTGCTGGTTTCAGTCAACCACAGCCATGATATGCCTCTAGGGACTGAAGAATCATCACAGACAAGCTGACCTTCCTCCTAGGCTTCCAGACCCATTACATAATCACAAGCACTGAATTATTTGATTTTTTTTGTGTATTAGATTTTTTTTGGCTCTGTATTAAATTCACAGTGGTTTAGGGGTTTTTCTGCAATGCTCACTGTCCATCATTTACTGCTTATAAAATGAAAGACTGCAAAAGTAAAGTACACATCTGGAGATGTTAAGGGCATAGTGTCAGTGGACAGAAAAAGAACCAAAATGTGTGAAATGTATGAGTTATCATAAAGAATATCACCACAGAAGAATATTGATATAAATTTATTTTTTTTAATATAATATCTGTTACTTATATAGTATTGTCTGAGTTGAGTAGAGTAGCAAAAAAGTAATGTTACTTTACGAACTGTTCTACTTAAGTAAACATACTCATCCAAAAACATAATTTGCAGAGCACAAGCTTAAGCTTAATGAGTGTGACCTTTGATTCCTCAGAAGGTACTGGGTCATGAACCGCCATCCAACAACAGCTGATATAACCACATGGACAACTGATCCCAAATCTTTATCAATCACTGCAATACAGAGTTACATCCACAAATTCCACTTGAAACTTTACTGTGCAAAAAAGAAACCTCATGCTAACCTCGTCCAGAAGTGGTCTTGACTTCTCTGAAACCAAGGTTTGGTGAAAAAGAAAGTAAAAAATTGTTATCTGTAAAAACTTTTTTGCAATGTGTTGCAAGAAATATTGGTTTCATACTGTCTGCAGGGAAATAAAAGTAAATGTAAAAAAACATTTATTTGTTTTTATATACATTTGGTGTTGTATTTAAACTGTACTAAGAAGGTGCCCAACTTATGGGTTTATTTTTCTCTGATTAGGGTTAAAGTAACCGTTGCCTGTTCCCACAGCGCACAGGACATAGGCATAACCAGTCCACCACCAACCAGATCCAAACTTGTCTGCATGCTACACTCTAACAGGCCAAATAGCACTTTATGTGAATAGCATTGATGTGAAAGATATAGACATTATATGACATTTTACCAAACCTGGAGTACAGAAGTGACTCCAAACCTTTAACACTTCAAATATACCACTTTATAACTGAGTTACACAAACATTATAAACTGTATACACAGAAGACAAATGATAATGCAATGAAAACCAGTGCTATTAATGCAAGTCAGCATCTCACATCAGTAATTCCTATAAATTCCTAAAAAACATTGCTATTCCAGTTGTACTCGACAGTCATTTTGACTTATTTCAGAGCTTTGGCTGTGACAGTCAGCCTTACATCATTACAACTTTTTAAAATTTTGTTAGATAAAAAATATCTAGATGTCAGGATATCTATCTACAGCCCATAAGAGAGACGTTAGCAGTTAGTTTCCATATTGTAAAAGTTTCATATATAAACAACGGGTAGGTGTCACTATCGCATCACTTGAGTGCCCAGAGCTATACAGTTTTAGAAAAGTAATCACCTGTACAATCATAATTATGGATTCAAAAGTGGCATCTTATAAAATGACAAAGTTCATTAGAATACAATTTAATCTGATCGTGGCAAAAATGTAGTGAACACGAATTTCCCTCGGGATTAATAAAGTTATCTATCTACTTTCTCAAAAACATGCATATCACATGTTAAACAGCAGAGTCAATGCAGGTAATAGTAACAGGGATAACTATGAGAATAAGTGCATGCACAACATGAGCAAAGTTTTCACGCCATTTTTGCCACATTCAAAAATGAAGTGACCTGTAATTTGTCATATACAATTTAATGGACGTGCATCTTTTTTCACCCATGCAAAATTCCACGCTGGCATGCCAACATGCTTCCAATTATAAAGATGCCCTCCATGGAGGTATACAGATTTCAAATTGTGATTCTCAATTTTCGCAATCTCTCCTTCTCCCTGGAGCTACTTTGATATTGGATTCTCCTAAAAATCTTACAGACAGAGATCAAGATCTATCATCTGATTGTCCATATTAAGTAACAGATGCTGCCCGATGCAGTACAAGATGCAAATCATGTGCCTTGTCCTTGGACCCTCATATTAAAATGCTGTTGCATAAGCCTTAAAAAAACAAATCAATATTATTCCCATAGATATAATACTTTCTCCTGAAAATCTTGCAATGTCTGCCACTTTAAACAGCTTCTTGAAATAGTAAGATTGGTGTCTGTACCCTCTTTTATCAAACCTGCACCGAAAAGAGAACCAAATCTAAACACACCAGTCTACCATAGCTCAAAATGAAAGAAAATTGACTGTCTCCAGACACATGGTCCTGACAAACACAAGAATGAAGAATCATAGCCTCAATCTGATTCCAGTTCTGGCTCCACTTTGCTTGACCAACCAGCTTGTGCTGTTCAAGTGGAAGACAGCAGACCTCTGTGCACTCTGCCTAAAGCTATCAAAAAAGCTCACCCCTGCTGAGCCTGGGGAAACACAAGAATGGCCTTTCCATCTGGAAGGCTGCAATATGACATTTTCATTTTCATTGCTAGACAGACTGAGAATCTGTGAAAATGCAGGAGAAAACAACAGGTAGGTTTACACTTTATTCACATGGATTAGAGTAGTGCATAGTGTGCAGAAAGTTTAAGTTTTGTTTCATGAGATTTTTTTCTGGTTTTGGTCAGTATTTGGTTGAATCCACAGAGGCAAGACCCACCAGTACAGAGGGCTGAATGTATCCAATACAAAATTACATGACAAAAATCGACAATTTACCTGAAAAAAAATTTACCCTTAAGAAACACACAGTCCGGCAAGTTCATTCAATTAACAGGCACTAGAAGCAAAACATGCATCTGCTTCGTTACTGAATTTAAAGTTTATATGAAGGAGTTATCGCTTGAGCATTTATCGTGTCGTACCAAATTAACTAGGACTATCAGCATAATCAATAGTCTGGACAGTCTGATTATAAAATGACAGGCCAATAATGGCAGTCACAATGGCAGTACAGCAAACCTAAGCTAAACCTGAAACTTAAATTAAAATAGAATGTGACTGTATTATTTCCAAACTTGGAGCTTGACAGATGTCAGAGAGAAAGATTTTAATCTTCTAACAGGACAATGTCTGCCAAAAGGATTTATGTAAAAACCTAATTGTTAAGATGACATGCACTTTATGAATAAATGTCCATTTATTTTAAGGATGACTTGCAAAAATGAAACTATACAATACATAAACTGCTTCAAAGAAAAAAGCACCATACAGAAACACTTTTACAGATGTTAATCTGTAGTATGGCCCATCTAAAAAAGAATGTGCCTTTCATATCCTTAGTAGCACTTGGGTGGACTTTCCAAAATCCTTGTAAAGCACAGAACATTTTCAAGTTTCCAAATACCCACTGTAATAAACAGAGCCTAATCATTAATATGTACTAGCTTACCCAATCAATAATAGAAACTTAAAGTGTGTCTGAGGCTGCAATGCAACCAACAGCAGCAGGAGGGTGAATCAAAATTGCATGCACTTTATATGGTCATATATGTATATGTGTAGAATAAAAATGTATCCATAAACCAATAATCTTATAATCTATATTTTTCATATATTGAGAAAATGCAACGTCATAATACTCTATGTAGTGTGAAGTGTTGTATGGTTTACAAGTTTCTAATAGTTATGCTACAGTGATGCAAAAGAATACTTTCTATAGTATTTTTTTCAATGTGTGCAGTACAGTGCAGTTGAAGTGGACTGTGTTAGGCTCATCTAACCTCAAACATGAAGACACGAACGATTACTAGATTACAAAAAACACTGAAATCAATTCAGTTTTTCAGGGCCATCCTTTATAACTGTACAACATTTTAATTCACAGTTGTTCTGTGTAAATTGTTTGCTATATATGTTTAAATGCTATATACCTACAGCATTTAA
>JAUZSV010164911.1:0-13197 GCA_034780495.1 Parotocinclus cesarpintoi | reverse complement strand
CACAATGGCTTGGATTGTAAGACTGTATTAATTGTAGGTCGCTCTGGATAAGGGCGTCTGCTAAATAATGTAAATGACAATAAATGACAAATGATATGACCGTTACTCATAACCCCAAATAAAGAGAATCGCTTCACTCAAAAGGTGGAGCATATCAAGGATAGGCTGCAATTAATACCTGAAAAGACCGCGGCAGAGAATCGGTGACTTATCCGTCAAATTCGGTCAACTAATGGGATTTCGCAAAATGACCAAATAAAGAGCCTTTTGGCGGTGAGTATTAGGCACGTTAAGCAGAGCGTTGTGAGCCTTTTGATCAGCCGATGAGGGCTTGTCGTTCTTTCAGGACTTGTTGGGCCGAATCAAATCCAGAGGCATTAGCGATCACTTGTGCAAGCGAGAGAATATAGAATGGCAGTAGATGTGCCTTCTCATTGTGTGAGAATCAGAGGAAAATTAAGGCTTACACTTCATGGCTCCATGGAGCATTTATCTTGTCAGTCACATACAGTAATGGGGGTCATTTGTCTGGGGTATTCCATAAAAGGGGTTTCATTGATCTTTCGTGTCATAATGTTTATGGAAGCAAAGCTTTCATGAGACTCTCACGTCTCCTAAAAGCACCACCGAAATTTTATCACTAATTTAAATTTTATTATTAATTTGTTATTGATTTAAATTATTAATCTAATTTTGCTATAATTTAATATACTTGTAAGTATTTATTTAATTACGGGTCCCCTGTTGAGTCTTGGTCCTCCCAGGGTTTCTTCCTTCTACTTTCAGGGAGTTTTTCCTTTCCACTGTCGCCATAGGCTTCCTCAATTTGGGATTGGCCTTTTAAGACAATATAAGATTGTAAAGCTGCTTTGAGACAATGCTCCAGTGTAAAAAGCGCAATAGAAATCAATGCTTTATTCAGGAATGCTTTATGGAACGGTAGCGTCCCAGAACCCATTTGGACTTAGCCCATAGACTAAGATATGCAACAGTTCACAAAGACTAGAATAAAGATCAGTGGAAAAAAATGTTACGGGGTGACAAATCCAGTTTAATTTCCAGTCGTCGACAGTATGTTATATACTTTAATTAGAGCATCAACAAATCAAATAGTGGCCAAAGACTTTTGCACAGCACTCGGTATGCTCTCTTGCTTTACACCAATTCGAAACATGAGAACTTGCAGGATAAAATAACATTTATTACTCTTTATAAATCCAATTCACATCCTATGCTATTATTAAATGTTAAACTGAGCTATGTTCTGGTTTTAATAGTGCATGTGTTTCCCGGCCCAAGCGACTTCATAGCTGATATGTGCCACTCCTCACCGAATCTGTATGTTTGTACCGTTATCATTTCTAAAAATCCATTGCATTCCTCAGTCCCATGAGCCCCACCGTTTCAATACCCTGTCACAAATGAGCACGTCCCGGCCGTTTCAAAGCCGCCTCGGATACGTTTTCCGCCCCCAGCCACACCGAGATGTGCCAACCCAGCCTTGCACAGCCATCTGAGCCTGGTGCAGGTGGTCACCTCTCCCTTTCATCACAGAGCTGCCCGGATCAGATGAGGTGGGCTTTGATATGATCAAGCCTCACAGATCCAATTTGTGAGCATTGCTGTCTCGCTCTTTCACTGCGAAAACTGTCCTCTGAGTCCTTCAGCGAGTCTCCTCTTGGGCAAACTCGGAGATACCAAAAGATCACAGAGAAAGGTTGCTCATTGCTCGGTATAACCTCGTTTTTTCCTCTGGAAAAAAAAATTAGGAAAGCACTGCAGAATGACAAATTTCTCTGGTTTTTCAGATCTCGATTACTAGTGCAAATATTAGTACAAAGGAAACAAGTTTGTATTCCCTATAGATCAAATAATACTAATGTTATAACCTAGATCAGAAATCCAATCAAATCAAGAGTATCAGATTGGATCAGAATCAGTAATTCATTTATCAGATACTGTAGTGGAATTACTGCCTTACATCTAGACATGATGATGTGATTAACTCGACTGGGACTGGGCTAATGTAATCCGGTTTATTTGTATACTGAAGCAAATTTATTCATATTTAAGTCATGTAAATGGTATTTGGTGGACCAGTGGAGACTGAGATGACTCAAGTTCACCAAACTTTTTTAATCAGGCTTTATATAACCTTGATATTTTACTCCAGTGGGGATCAATACCATGCAGGTGACTGTCAAATCATCTGGCAATCATGAACGCCTGTGCTGTACGGTAGTCCTGAACTTGCCGCACTACCCCGAAAAGCTTTTGATCACACCGTAATGAAATCCAGGGAGCGCTGATGACCTTCTTGAGCAGCCAGCCCCATGTTGGCGTGGTCCAAACGGCACCAGATAGAGATTTCTACTCAGAGCACAAAGGAAGATAAACCCAGCAGATGAGAAAAGATGTGCTTTGGCATCCAATTTCTCGTTCGGCGGCCAGCCCCGGCCCCATAATGAGGTGGATCTCAATTATGCTGCCGCACCACTGTGAAATGGACCAGGAACTCCTGGCCACGTGCCTCCAGAGGCCTGTCAAGCACCCCTGTCCAAATTAAACCGATGGAGCAGAAAAGCCATTCTGATAGTTTTTTTTTCCCCACTCTGACCTCCAAACTGAGCCCAGGCGTGCCGTGAACGATGGGCCCACCGGCCAGAGGCTGGGCCGCGCCGCCGACCGCTTGCCATGGCACCGGGCGTAATTAGATTTGCGCTGACAGTCTGTTGACACAGAGTATATTAATTGGGATGCCTTGGATTGACACGCATTTAGATAGCCACATCATAAATGCATGAAACCCGGCACGGCGCGCACTAATTGCATCGGGTTCCATAATTATAGCCCGTGTGATTAATGGCGCCTCCTGTCCCCGGCATATGGCGAGGTTGACCTCGTGGTTATTGAGTTAGCAGGCCAATCAGTGAGGGCCGGGTTGTCGGCTGCTCGGGTTGCAAACCAAACTATTGAGCCACCGAGTTAATTTTAATAAGCTTAGTTTGTAATGTGAGTCGCATTGTATTACCGAAACAGTGCCAGCGTCACAACTGTCTGTTAGTTCCACCACAGCCAAGTAGGGCTGCAACAACAAATCGATAAAAGAAGAAGGTTCGGCTTAAATCCTCAAAAATGTGCTTCACGCAACTAAGAAATGTGTAACGTGTAAGCTTTGTAAAAGTGATGTAACTTGGCACGGGAGCAAACGGTGATGATGCAGAACCTGAACTGGCCTAGCATAACACTGTTTATGCTATTTTTTACTTGTTAACTGGATAATGGTAGTGATGGAGTACGTGTGTGTTACTTTTAATTCAAGTGTATTTAGCTTAAGCAGCGTTTATGTGCTTTATAAATAAATATAACTTGTACACAGTTGTGGTAATTAATGATTAAGCTTAAGTTTTTATTTTCTGATAAAGTATAAATGAAGACACTGCACTGTATAGGCAGGAGGAATTGCATTTAGACAGGGATTAAGGGAACAAATTAAAGCTTCTCAAATTTGTGTAATTAGGTATTTATGCTACAAATTGTGCCCATGTGAGCATATCTCTTAGCTTTTGCACTTTTGCTACTTACTTTGCTGTAAAAAAAAAAGTTTATTGACCTGTTTAAATTGATCCATCTATACTCATGCTAAACTGTCTTTCTCATTCCAAAAAACAGCAGTTTTAAGTCTTATTTAATTTAATCTATTATTATTTAATTATTGTAAGCTCTTATTTTTTCTGTTATACAATGCTCTATTTCCGATTAAAGACATGGGAAATATTTTTCGAAATATCCGATTCACCGATTAATCGATTATTAATATAATCGTTAGTTGCAGCCCTATTGGATTTATTGCCATAGGTGACATTTCAATCTGTTGCATCCCACCAGTAATGAGCCACATAAATACTGTGACTATTACATCATCATGAGCTGACACCCACAAATGCAGTCTTTAAATATAGTACCTCCGTGTATTAGGGCAGCATGGTTTTGAACACCCATTTAATCCCGTCCACGAACTCCGTCTGTGTGAAGTTTACATCACACAGCTTACAAAGCATCAAAGGGACCTCGTTTTTAAAAGGTATTAGTAAGGAGAAGGGTATAAACTTATTCCAAGGCATTAGACATACAATGGATCCCAGTGTATAGCCTTGGACAAAATTTTGGATAATGGCACGAATTTTCGTTTTCACAAAGTCTCAGTTTTTTAAGAACCTTTTGTCAGGTGTTTATATGGTATAATGAAGTACAATTATAAGCATGCCATATGTATTTTTGACATTTTATTGACATCTGCATCCAGTTTAAGCAAAGAGTTGATATTACACTGTTGATCTTCTGCACTGTTGAAGACTGCAATTCACCTCGTCATCCTGGTTATCGGCTTCTGGGCAAAATCTTGAATGATGGCACCTTATTCTTGCCTAATCATAACTTGAAGTGGATCACAATTTCTGGGTTTATGTTTTTCCATCCTCTTTATGGAGATTGACCACAGGTTCTCAATGGGTTTGATATCTGGGAAGTTTCCTGGCCATGGACCCAAAATTTCAATGTTTTGTTCACCAAGCCACTTGTTTATCACATTTGCCTTGTGACACGGTGCTCCATCATGCTGGAAAAAGCATAGCTCATCTTCAAATTTCTTCTAGATTGTTGGGAGAAGTTGCTCTTGAAACATGTTTTAATTTTATGGCAGTTTTTAGGCCAAATTATGAGTGAACCCACGTCCCAGGTTGAGAAGAAACCCCACACATGAATGGTATCAGGATGCCATTCTCCAGATAATCAATTCCCAGATGTCCCTAACACTCTGAAGTGGACCTCATAATAGAAAATAACTTTATAACTTTAAGATCTACACTGATGGTGTAGTATCTAGTAGCTGCCTCCTCTTAAGGAGACGGTCCTGGCGCTTACTTGACTTTCTTGGGTGTCCTTAAGTGTGACTGCCTTCACTGTGACCATTGTCCTTGAGGTTCTTGATGATTTTGTACATAGTTGATCGGGGTGTTATCTCATAAGCAGCAATGTCCTTGCCTGTGAGAAGAAAACTGGTCCAGGAGTCTGCAAAGAGGCCAACAGCAACATTAAGAGAGATGCAGGATTTTTTGGCAAGTACTGGTTGTGTACTTCATGTGGCATCTTCTTTATATGTCTGGGCTGTTTGGTAGGGTGGAAACACAGATGCATTTTCTTACAAACTTAAACATTCAACCCAGGCTACATTTAGCAAAAACCTAGCAGGTCTGCCAAAAGCATATTGGAAAATGTGTTATGGTCCGATGAGACCAAGGTTGTAGTTTTTGGCCATAATTCCATATGGTATGTTTGCCACAAAAAACAACTGTGCCTCCACATATACGAATACACATAAATGAATGGCTTTGCTAGAAGAAGAAGCCGGGGTTTGGACGAGCCCAGCCAGAACCCCCAACCCGAGTACATGTATAAATTTGAGATGTGATGTAAAGCGAGAGTCTGACTTTTGCAAAAGTGGGTAAAGATTGCCAATTCAAGATGTGCCATGCTGACTCCTACACAACAAGACTGAATGCTTTCATAAAATCAAAAGGTGCTTAAACAAAGTATTAGTTTAAGCGTGCGCATAGGCGTGCAAAGTTTAATTATACAGATTTTAGATCACATTAAAGGTGGATGAAGTACTGAATTTGTTCATCTTGGCCTCATTTTTACATCTAAAGTACCTGGAGATTTAGCAGGTGTAGCCTGAATTTAAATCTCACTGCATCCATCCACCACCAGTCACTCTGATGTCTGACAGAAGTTGCTGTTGCAACATGAAGGAGACTGTTGTCTAACCATTACTTCCTCAGACATGCCATCTGAGTGCCCACACTGTCTTTTGGTATATAATAATTTCAGTGCCAAGTTTGGGAAGTGTAGTAATAACATATGCTAGCATCTGGAACAGTGAAGTGTTTCTGTAACGAGACATTTTGCTGAGCATTTGTTTAGTGGGTTGGACAGGTTGGTGCTCACATAGTCATTGTGTGACTATTCTTTCTAATTAGCCATTTCAAGGGACTTTTATTTCAGTGGACTCTGGCCTTCTGCTTAAAAATATTACTTGCCTTTAAGTTAAATTAAATGTCACTAAATAGAAGCGATATAGAAGACGGGCTTTTATGGGTGACATATGCTGGCTACTGTGAAGCAGACTATTAAACCGATCAGCCACAGCATTAAAACCACCTCCTTGTTTCAACAATCATTGTCCATTTGATCAGTTCCACTTGTATTATATGTGTGCACTTTATAGTTCTACAATTACAGACTGTTAGTCCATCTGTTGATCTGCATACTTTTTGTCCACACTCATCCTGTTCTTGAATGGTCAGGACTGGACCACCACAGAACAAGATTATGGACTGGAGATCATTCTCAGCACATCAGTGACACTGACACAGTGGTGTGTGACACTGGTATGAGTGAATCAGACACAGCAGTACTGCTGGAGTTTTTGAACATGCTGCACTCACTGTCCACTTAATTTGTTGGTCCATCTTGTTGATGTTAAGTCTGAGACCGTTTGTTAGTCATCCTCGATTCTTTCATCAGTGCTCACAGGACACTGTTGGGTGGATATTTTTGGTCTGTGGACTATTCTTAGTCTAGCAGTGACATTGAGGTGTTTAAAAACAGCACTGCTGTGTCTGATCCACTCATACCAGAGCCACACAGACTAACATAGACTAACTAGAGCTAATGTTCCGGTGCCGGTTCCGGTACCACGCGCTTGAATGTTCTTCCGGCTCGGCATCGCTCTGCTGGTCTCCATGTGCGGAGGTCAGTCCCACCAGAGACCAGGAACTCCCTCCATCGGTTGGACATTAGGAGACGATGTGCCTCCAAGGCCCTCCCACTGTGCACTCATTTTATAATCTATTTGTTTTATAATTTAGTTTATTTAATGTATGACTAATTTAAATTGTATTATTCATTTGTTATTGATTTAAATTATTTACCTAAATTTGCTATAATTCAATATACTTAAGTATTTATTTAATTAACATCTAGGCCACCCATGGAGGATGGGTCCCCTGTGGGGTATTGGTCCTCCCGAGGTTTCTTCCTACCACTTTCAGGGAGTTTTTCCTTGTCACTGTTGCCCTAGAGAGGGGAGAGGCTTGCTCAACTTGGGATTGGCCATTTAAGATAATGTAATATTGTAAAGCTGCTTTGAGACAATGCAACATTGTAAAAAGCGCTATATAAATATAAGTGAATTGAATTGAATTGAATTAACATACCACCCCACTACCTGCTTTGTGATGGTTTTGTGTGGGTCCTGACCATTTGAAAAACAGGATGACAGGAGCTCTGTAATTGGAGCACCAAAAAGTAAACTTGTATGGAAAGTGAGGCTAATAAAATAACCAACAAAAATTAAAAATTACGTTGTGACGTTACATGTATGTCCAAAAAGGTCCTGCTCAATATAGCCTTAATTCTGTTACGTTTGTTTGTACTTTAGATTAAACCTTTTAATATTAAACATTTTATTCATGATATATTTGTAGGTACGACACACTAATTGACATTGCTGGGTTTGATGCTGCTTATTGTTGTACTGGACATTGCACAAGAAATATGGGATTCAGTTGAAACTGTAAATCCCAAATAAAATTTGGACCATGTACATGACTGTTAAGCGTGCTGTGGTTAAGCGTGCTTAGTATTCAGTACCCCTTTATGTATACTCTTATAGAGACATTAATTACGGATTACAGTTAGTTACATTCCAGTGAAACTACATGTGGTATTCGTTCATACCACAGCCATTTATTTTACACCCGGTATGTAATATGAAGTGAAAGGGCAGGCTTATAGCAGCAGCAGTTAGTGGTGCAGGACGGTATGAGGGTGTGTGGAGCTTATTGGCTCAGCTCCAGATTCACCTGTCCTCATAGCCACACCTAAAGGAATGTGGTAGGTAGCACACCGCATTGCCATCAGTGTAACGGCAGCCAGGTGTGTGGAAGGAAGTTTGTTCATTCAGGATACAGGGGGCAGTTAAAGACTTCTGACCATTAAGTGGATTGTTTTGCCAAGAGGAATTTGAAATTTGTAAGTGCCTTCTCTGTTTGTTTTTTTGTATTGTTACTTCTGTAATGTGGTAGATCTGGATCTGTTTTTGAGGGACTGTAATTGTGCCATTCAGTCTTGACCAAAAATGAGGTTCAAAGCCTACGTGAGTAACTAATCTGGAAGAAATATATAATGGCTTGTTCATGGTCACATCCTAGGCTTGAATTAATAAAGCATGTAATGCGAAATCATGTATAACATTTAAATTCCTGGTTAAAGTCATTGTGCATGTAATCATAATCCAGTTTTGATTACGCAACTAAAGCTGCTAGCAGAGTTTAAGCTTCTAGCATAAATCAGTGTCTGTGGGCAGCATATTGGTGAGGTAGCTGTCTAAACAGTTGGGAGTCAGTCTGGTAAACATTCACCGATTTTTGTCATTCTCCATGCCGAGGCTGACACTCTCCATGCCTAGACCTGTACTTAAACTGTCAGTGTATCGTGTCACTGACATAACCATGGCAAGGCTCTGGAGTCAGAGCCTCGGGAATGTACATAGAGGAGATCTATCTATGGTCTCAGTGGAATGTTGGATTTCATGAATTCACTCCAGGCTGTTCTGTCTGAGGAATAAACAGTTTATCTGAATCAGTCAAGGAACTTCAAGTTCCAACGTCAGCCATCAGGGGTGCGGGGAGACGAGCCATCTGGGTGTCATTTTTCTTTGGTTTGGGGGATGATTTGTTGTATTCATGCTGAATGAATCATTTGAGTGTGTGTGTGTGTGTGTGTGTGTGTGTGTGAGAGAGAGAGAATGAGTACAGTTAAATGAGCTGTTGTGATACTTGTGTAAGAAAGGGAAGGATGTGTTGTCCCCCTTCAGCTGATTATGTGGTTAGGCCTCAAAGGCTCTAAGATCAACTTTTGTTGATGTTGAATGGCGACGTGGAGTTTTGTACTTTCACCATGTCAGCAGAGATTTACTGTAGGAACTAGTTAATAGCAGAGGCTGTTCTCCACATGTTCTTTGCTTATGGAAAAGAGAAGCGTAGTCACTTTGGAAGCAAGCAAAAAAAAAAATTGTTCCCTGTGTATGCAAACGAACCCTGTGAAATGATTTCATTTTGCCCAATGTACTTATTAGTAGTATATCAATGCTTTCAAATCACTTCTGTTTCACTTATTGTAAACAAAAGCTTGAGAGGAGCATAATCCCCATTGTTGTCGTATTATTTTGCCTGGAGTAGCTCCTATCCCCCTGAGGAATCCACTTTAAAACTATGCACATCCTCACATCCTGTGTTTGAATTTAGCCTTTCTCCCACTGACTGCTTTCTTTTGAACCAGCTGATCTGCCGTCAGCCTAGAATATCCATGCTCTAGGCTCAGCCATGAATCGGTCAACATTCCTCCATCGGCCTCAGTTCAAGAGCTACCCAATCACACAGCTGTGGGGGGAAAACAAGGGCACTTCTTTTTTAGGTCTGTCATGGCCAGGAAACGAGTGTACTGTGAGCTCCCTATATTCCACATTCCTGACCCACCACCCTTTTCAATATTCTCAATGTGCCCTCTGCATATCTATGGACCCCACCCCCATTGTTCTAGTTGGTGAGAGTGCCTTCCTGTTGTAGAGTGGCTGGGAGTTCAGGAGTTTGTTGATCGCCTGAGCATTTTGGAGTGCCTTGAAGAGCTTGTGGAGTGTAACGAGTCAAACCAGTGGAAGAGCAATGCGCTGCCATTAGTGAGCTTGGACAACAGCTACAGCAGCCGTCCAGGTAGGTGACATGACCGTTCTTGTCAGATGAAGGAATACCAGTTGGGCTATGAGTGGAGCACATGAGATTGAGTGGTCAGGTCAGGACAGCAACTTAGACTAGGAACTGTAAAAACACCAAACAATTAAAACGGTTGTTTTTTCGTTGTATTTTCATTCAAGCTATCATTTTAACAGAGCAGCAGTGATAGTGATTAATACAGAGTGCATAATTATGGTCTAAAAGTAATGACTACATTTGGCTAACAAATTTGTTATAATGGTTATTACCAATTAATCTTCTTCTATATGAGAAAAAAGTCGTTGTTTATACATGGTTTTACTTTGTTTTTGGTGCTTGTTTTCTTTTTGTTGATTTTCTGTCCCATCAAGACTAGTAGTCTAGTATTCCAGCTGTTTCCCAACGAGCTTGTGTATCTTACATCATCAGAATTTAGTCGTCTTCTTACAGGTATGTGCCGTTTAATGTCCAAATTACGTTCTTTAAAACAAATTGTTGCTGACCTGACATTATACTTGTTACATAGTAGTTTAGATAATTTGCGCAGTGCCGTAATTGAAATTATTATATTAAATAAAACACAATAAGAAACAATTAGTACAGTACTGTACTGTGCAAAACAGTAATTTTGACATTACAGTACATTACAGCAAAACCAAATTATACTGATACCATGTTTCCTTTTACGATTGATTCTGTGAGGGTTCGCTCGTACTAGTTTTCTGACCTTCTGATGTGAATTGTATGTATATAAGACAGAAGTTTAGTTACCTTTATAATTCTTAAGACCGTGACCATTTAAAAAGTTTCGGATGTTCATCTGATGGATGTTAAGCGGTGCATACCTGTAGTTGCAGGAGGGGAGTAAAAACCCATGGAAAGAGTAACAGGAAATGGAATCTATTTAGTGTCTTTCTTTTGGGCATAAGTGGAGGAGGAGTATGCCACTGTCAAATGAATTTTTGTTTGTCAATCTTTGCTTCCCTCTCTCTCCCTGTCTTGTTGGAAAGCAGGAACACACCGATGGGCTGCATTCTTGACTTGATGTACATTTATTTATTTACCAAAGATGTTTCGGAAAAAAGCCTCATCCTCCTTGAGAATGCGAAGAATATCAGAAAGTAATAGATATATTAAGTTTTCCTTTACCTACCTTATAGATGGCTCAATAACTTATAGAATGCAACATGTATGCAAGGCCAACAAAGGAAATCATTCTGTCGTACTTACAGTTTCATAGCACACAATTTATACCCTACACTTAATAATAAATATTAAATAGTGAATAGTCCATGCACTATGATGGGATGGTTTCCATGCAGTGGCTTTGTATGCGCTAACACATGACTGTAAATCATAGTATGCAATATGTAAAAATCTATGGTGTCATAAGCTCATTTTTTTTACGATGGGCAGGTTTAGAGCTTTGAATTTGGAGATAATGTTAATGACCTGCTGTCTGCTCTGCTCTGCATGTTTAAACTGAGTTGCTATAAGCTGTTTTGATGGTTCAGGGGCCTGCTGGGTGGACTTTAATGCCTTGACACTGGGTACAGTCATGATTTCCAATCCTAGAAATTAAATGTGACTACATGATGACTAAGGACATTTTAGGAATAAAACAGCAGTAATTGATTTAGATTATAATAAACAAATGGCTTCTTTCAGTTTACATTTCTATATTCACTAAAACCATGATCTGTCACCCATCTGTCAATGTATGAAGTCTTTGGGGCAGTAAGAATTATTCTGGCATTCAAGGAGTAATTAGGATTAAGGTCTAATGCATACTTTCTGATCTTTAATTGCAATTTTCTTTCTCAGTCAGTGCTGGCTACTTGTGATGTGGGCTAGTCATTATTCTGCCATCTTCTACGGTCTTGAGTTTTTCTGACAGTGAAATATCTTGCCCTTGATCCAATTCCTAGAAAGCGTGGATCGTGGCCGAAGCTCCTCTTTCCATGAGGTGGGTGGTTCGCGAGAGCTGGAAATGAGGGCGACGGCCTCCGTTTCCGAAGAGACCTCAACAAGCGCGAGTGGAGGAGGCCACACTGTCCTGCAAAGACTTCTGCAGGAGCAGATGCGCTATGGGGATGGAAGAAACTACCTCGCCTTGCAACAGCAGCAACAGCTGCAGCAGCAACAACAACAGCAACAACAACAAGCACAGCAGCAGCTCCTAGGCCCAGGAGACGAGCACTCCATGGTTCCCCACCTTGCCCGGCAGGAGCCACAGGGCCAGGAGCTGCAGGCAGACAACGGAATGGAAAAGCAGCTCAACCCCAGAGGATGTGGTGGAGGAGGCAGTGGAGGTGCTGGATCCCAGGGTCCGAACCCAGAAGACCTGCCTTCTTACGAGGAGGCCAAGGTCCAGTCACAGTATTTCCGTGGCCATCAACCACAGCCCCAGCTTGGCCCAACAGTGGGCGCCGCCTTCTATGTCACTGGTGTCACCAGCACAAAGGTACGTCCTCCAGAGGGCCGTCCTGCAGTACAGAGGCTTGGTGCAGCCAAGGTGCACCAGGATGATGGCTTGAAGGACCTGAAACAGGGTCATGTTCGCTCACTCAGCGAGAGGCTTATGCAGCTGTCACTAGCCACTAGTGGCGTCAAAGCCCATGCGCCTGTTACCAGTGCGCCTCTCTCACCCCAGCTGCCCCCACCACCTGGACCCCCAGGGGACTATTACAAACCTGCAGGACCCCCACATCGGGGTCCACCACCAGACTATCCCTTTAAAGGCCTTCCCTCCCCACCCAAACAGCAGAAGCATCATCATCATCATCATCATCCACAACACCAAGATCCAGGACATTACTTTCCAGAACACCGTGCTGCAAGCCAGCAGGCCAGAGCTGAGGTCCCCCATGTGCGTTACCAGCCTCCACCCGAGTACGGCTCCTTCCGGTAAGTTCCTGTTAAGGAAAGATGTTTTTATAAACACTGTTTTCCAGCTGTTTCCAATGCTTTAAGAAATGGATGGATGAAGTTTGTTATTTCCGGGAAAACTATACTGCTTGTGAGTGTAGGGATCCCTAATAGATAAAAGGTCGGGAATAAAGTAACAGGTGCTTCAGTCCTGCAGCCAGAAGATTTTGATAAATCAAATTGAAAACCTTTTGTTTTATTAGAATGTTAAGACTATTCTTCATGTTTGTAAAATGTTTTTGCAGAAATGGTGAGCTTGTAGCATAATTTAGTTTGGATTACAGTAGCAGAAGAGTGGGACCTGTCTCTTGAGGAGTTGACAGGGACGGTTGTAGTGAAACTGGTAGGAAGGTAACCGAGCAATGGAACTATTTAAAAAGTCACATATATATATATATATAGATAGATAGATAGATAGATAGATAGATAGATATAG
>JAUZSV010164910.1:0-21086 GCA_034780495.1 Parotocinclus cesarpintoi | reverse complement strand
AAATCAAAAAAGTTCATTTTATTTTTCATTAATGTACACTCAGCATCCCATCTTGACTGAAAAAAAAAAAAAACAGACAGAGAAATTTTTGCAAGTTTATTTAAAAAAAACAGAAATATCTCATGGTCATAAGTGTGAAGTGATCGTTAGTAGACGGTTGGTAGATTTTCAGGTCTCTCCATAGATGCATAATTGGGTTTATGTCAGGGCTCTGGCAATATTCGTCTCATCAGACCAGAGAATCTTATTTCTTATAGTGTGGGAGTCTTTAATGTGATTTTTGGCAAACTCTGTGTGCTTTCATGTCTTGCACTGAGGAGAGGCCACTCTGCCATAAAACCCCAACTGATGGAGAGCTGCAGTGATAGTTGACTTTGTGGAACTTTCTCCCATCTCCCTACTGCATCTCTGGGGTTCAGCCACAGTGATCTTTGGGTTCTTCTTTACCTCTCTTACCAAGGCTCCAGGTCTAGGAAGAGTTCTGGTCGTCCCAAACTTCTTCCATTTAAGGATTAAGGAGGTCACTGTGCTCTTAGGAACCTTGACTGCTGCTTCATTTTTTGGTAACTCTTGGCCAGATCTCTGCCTTGCCACAATTCTGTCTCTGAGCTCCTTGGGCAGTTCCTTCGACCTCATGATTCTCATTTCCATTGACGCGCACTGTGAGCTGTGAGGTCTTATATAGACAAGTGTGTGTCTTTCCTAATCAAGTCCAATCAGTTCAATTAAACACAGTTGAACTCCATTGAAGGAGTAGAACCATCTCAAGAAGGATAAGAAGAAATAGACAGCTTGTAAGTTAAATATGAGTGTAAGAGCAAAAGGTCTGAATACTTATGACCATGTGATATTTTAGTTTTTCTTTTCTGTCAAGAATGGATGCGGAGTGTACATTAATGACAAATCAAATGAGCTTTTTTTTATTTTAGCAAATGACTGCAATAAAACAAATTTAAAAAATTGTTTTAAGGGGTCTGAATACTTTCTGTACCCACTGTAAGGATGTGTGAGCAAAAATATAAAATGCAATAATACTCTAAAATCCTTCAACAAAATTACTATTCGGAAATCAAATATATCCTATTTTCAACCAATAAACAAAAGCAGAAGATACTACATAACATATGTATATTTAATATCTACATTTAATATGTACTTTTGTGAACTTTGTCTCTTTACTTTGTGTCTGTGCCTTTCTATATTTCCATAAACACTGTTCATATTTACAATTATTGACATTATATACATGTCAATGTGTGTTAGGCCCCAAATAAAAAAAAAACAGTATTCACAAGAGGTGGAGGAATTACAGAACAACTTTTCTTTTCCTGCATTACACCTTGCAGCTCATAAACTCTGACTACTGACTGAGAAAAAACAAAACAAAAAAAATGCTAAGTGAACACTGAGGGTGGGGCCATTTAAAAAATGTGTAAATTTTGTTTAAAAGCACTGGGACTGGGATTAAAAGCAAAAAGATGCTGATACCATGTGCACTACTCTAACACTGTTTGTTTTGCAATTATTTACACCTTTTCATTTTTTCCACGAATAATATGATTTTGTTATCTGGTAATGTTGTTGTTATGTGCAACAAACACCTATCAGTTTTTTTTATTATAAAAACAAAAAGAGTGCAAACAGAGGAATTGCATTTATAGCTTAAATATGTTCATTTACGTTCAGCATGTCTGTGTCTCATTTTTTTTATCAGTTTTATCAGTTGCAGGAATAGTTGCGATATCAGCATTATATCCTCATTGAGAATTTTTTTTTTATAAATAACTAAATAGATAAGGCAGAAACGTTGGATTGCTGAGAAGCCTGGCATGCAGTTATGTAGCAGGTAGCTAAGTAAATGGTTTGGTCCGATTAGATACCAAGACCTGAGACTTAGCTACAAGACAACAAAAATTTACTTTATGAAGGGACACATTGGACTGAGAGAAGCAGGATGGACGATTCCTCATTTTCCTACCATCTTGAACAGTATTGTCTTTATTAACTAATGCAGATTTTGTTTAGGATCTGATTACGGTTTGAGTACGGAGGCCTAATGTTGAGTCCATCATTCCTGCCTTTCTTGTCAATCAACACGCTGCCCCCTAGTGCTGGCGCGTTGATTAGGGTAGCCACTGCATACGACAGTTGGTCAGCCCAAGTACTGATATGAGGGACACTAACAATTCAGCACTATGTGCAGGACTTCCTGCAAGTTTTGCAGCAATCTGACATTTCTATCAGGGTTTTTTTATGTATATATCGGCCATTAAAATCCCATATTGTCGACCACTTTCTGGATCAATTAGATATTCACTAATGATTACTGCATTGAACTACATAGTTAACATTGGATATTAGATATATGCCTATATAACATATATCATGTTTACCATATTGATTGACAATCAAATCAATATGTTCTGTATTTGAGTTATTTGAACAAAACGTTTCTGTGCGTGATCGTCTAGTAGCATTTAGGGACCTGAGAAAATCTATGAACCTATGAATGTGATGCTCTGGTGCGGATACCTTTGTCAGTTGAATTGTTGTGACTGACATGCCACTCTTCCAATATTTAGTACAGCATTGAAGGTGGAATGTCTAGCCTTGCCTAATATATCAGAGGGAGAGGGAGAGAGAGAGAGAGAGTGAGAGAGAGAGAGAGAGTGAGAGAGAGATGCATATGAACATTAGCAAATTACAAACAGGAATAGGTAACATTTTCTAAAGGCGGGGGACGTCCCTTAAAATTACACAACCCACATAAACATGTTTGACTCAATCAGAGAGGAAAAAAAACACACAAACGTGATGAAATCCAACCACAAAAGTTGATTTTAATTGTGACAAACTAATTCCAGGAGTTCTCAGAACGACCTAAATGCATTTTAACACTTGTTGACATTTTATTCTCTGAACAGCAAGCATTTTTGACTTTGGTGATTTGCCTATCTAATAATCAGCCATAATCTGCATTGTGCTTGCAATAATAAGCAGCAATGACTCGCAGCTGACGAACAACTATAAATGCTGTGTCCACAGACTGTCAGTCAGAATTCTCCAGAATGTTGTCAGTGTAAAAAAGTGCCATTAATCTGCATAGCCCATCACTTGGACAGATTTGCATGGCTTTTGCAGTGGTCAGCATTAATTCAAGTGCTCTCATTAAAATACAGAGAGGAAGTCACAGTAAGCAAGCAAAGGAGAGACACTGAAGAAAAAATATTGCGACACTCGCATATCAGGATGATGGCTCTTTTAATGACATGTAAAGCTACGTACAAGTCTATGTTCAGAGCCAATCCACAACTTTTAATGTTCAACCATCACAAAGATCATATCACAACCTAAAACAATTATTTGTCGAAAGCAGGCACAAAAATAGTGAATGCCAGCACGCCTCCACATTATTTAAACAAGAGGAATCTCTGAATGCCAGCACCGTTAGCATGGGTCTTCATTTGTGCAGCTGAGACAAATTCCTGCCCTCTCTATCCTCTCTATTACCTCCATCCCTCTAACCATTTTGTGCAATGCAGTTCCAGATAAGAGCCGTCTGATTATGGGTCACATGCCTCACATAACAGCAGGGAAAAATATGCAGAATGTGGTCCTCTATGATATTTACGACTCTGATATCTCAAACATTATATAGAGTAGAGGCAAGTGAGAGAGAGAGAGAGAGAGGGAGCGGGAAAGTGTGAGAGGCAGCAATACAAACAGGTCAAGGTACTCTGTAGGTAACAGTAAGAGTCAAAGAAAAGACACTGTGCTTAAATACTGCAGGGTGGGGTAAGGTGTAATGTACTAATGAATAGTTAAGATGTATAGGTAGAATAATATACCGATCTGTCTGTTTGCTCAGGGTCAAATAACAGCCTAATGACAGAACTTTCCACTACCATTATCATTTACAGCATTTAGCAGACACTTATATGCAGAGCGACTTACGGAAGTGCTTTGTATTCTTCTTAAAAGGCCTTACCTCTTCCAGCACAAATAAGCAATACCCCAAGAGCACTATCCAACAAGAACTTCCTAGGATTTTATGTGGTAAATCAACAAAACACAAACGCAAACTTTTTTTTTGCATGTTCAGCCTAAACAGGTGAACAGATGAGTCTATAATCGTCATTTGAAGTAAGCAAGAGTTTACTATTCCACCTGTGTGCCAGGATGAAGAAGAGTCGTGAAACTGGTCTTTTTTTTCTTGGGTGAAAGATGCATTCAAGGAACACAGATTTGGTTAGCGTCTTTAGGCAAGATGCTGCTCCACTACCCCTATTTAATATCTATCTAATACAAGTTTAGGTAAATTAGATAGAAATATAGATAGAAAGATAAAAAAGAAGGAAAAAAATACATGTTGTTACCAATAGAGAAACTGGGGGATTCATCCCGTAGTTTAAGACAACCAAGCTAGCTAATAACTACTTTAACTTATAGTCCATAGGAAAAACAAAGAGGATTTTAGTATGCACAGCACCATTAAACTCTTTGTTTCTGCAATGGTATGACGGTTATATACAATTATTTCTCAGTCTCTGAAAATTAAAGAGGCAGTATGGAATCATCTGGACAGTTTAAACCTAAAGACGAAACATGGGTAAATGTACCTGAAATTTACTTCAAAAAACAAAAGCACAGTCTCTCCAAAATAATTCAAGATGCGCTTAAGGCCAAAGAATGTCACAATAAACAATAGCTTTTGCCTGTAGATGCCATTTTGTTCCGAAAATTGTGAGGTAAGTTTTGGTTGCATTCTAATTGAGAGACTAAGAATGAATTACATGCATATATGGTCATTTTCCCATTGTTTTAATTTAATGGTGGCCTAAGGTTACATAATATTACCCAAGAAGCTCTTATCCAGAGACACAGGTGTGAACAAGAGCATATATCCGAGAAAGTATACAATAGTAATAAATAGCATGTCAAATGCTATACTAGTGCTGATGTTAGTATTTTGTAATACAAATGTATTCAGACTTTTTACAAAGCCCCTAAACACCGTAGTGAGTTTTGGTTCCCATCATTACAGTTAGTCACCTAAATTCAAATTTCAGAATGTGTCTTAAGCTATATCTTTATATCCTTGCTTAATCACACAGTTTTTTCATGCTGTTGCATCACAGCTCCAGAGAACTCCAGTGGGGACTGTGTTAGCGTTAGGGCAAACTTCACACAGGTAAATTCTGCCTGCTGGAGTTTACACATATTCCCCATGTGGGTTTTGCCAGGTACTCAAATTTGCTCCCACATTTCAAAGACATGTCCTAGGTAAGCTGGCTTCTCTAAATTTCCCAGTGTGCATGGGTTTGACTAGCATCAATATAAATTGTTGATGTCACAAATAACCACTGATGCTGACATGATATTAACTAAATAAATAAACAAACTATACACATGTAACAGTTTTCAGGCAGGTAAGACAATAACTCAGATTTTATACAGGCAATGGTAATGCATTAAAATTATTTACAGATTTCACTGTAAAAGCAGAATACAGAGACATACTGGTGTGTGTGTTACATATAAGATACATACAAAGATACACACATAAAAAAGATACCGTTCACAAAAACTGTAAAAAGTGGAAAACAAAACAAACACAGCAAATCATATGTGGATAACCTACTACAATTGTGCGTTTTTCATTACAGCACACATGCATGGTCACGTTATTATTAATTACTAAAATAATTAAATGAACTTCTTTATCTAATTATATCTCATTATGTTTATCAAATGCACAAACAGCAGTGTAGACAGCTGTCCAAGTCCTGTTTAGCCTCATCAGTTCAGTTAAATTAATATTAGTGTCACTATCTGAGATAACGAAGCTGTTTAGTGTGTCTGGTGCTACCCACTTCAGAATGAAATCCAAAATATGCATGTGCTAAATTGCTTCACACTGTGGATCTATACAATCATATACAAAAATCTCTTGTCATCTTGCCTCCAAGTGCAATCACTGAATGATGACCTGTTTTAGTCAGTAAACGTTTGCCAGTAAAAAGTGAGAGTGAAGACACAGAGAGTGAAGTACTGTTGAACATCTTGACACAAACAAAATAAGCAACGGGGTTTGCAGGGAACCTAGAATTTCAAAACAATAATGTTTCGTATATAAAATTTCAGATTTAAACCTGTGAGACTATAACAAGGACAAATATAAAGATATGTTAAATAATAATATTAAAATAACAGCTCAAATATGTACAAAATCTTTTAATTACTGTTTGTGTTTGTTCATCAAATGAAAAATGGTAAAAAAAAAAAAAAAAAAAGCCATAGATATTTTTTTTTTAAAAGGAAAAGAGTGAAAGCAATAAATTACTAGTATGTACTATATGTACTAGTTCTGTTATAATTGAATCTCTAGACTCCTCTAGTTTATAGTTAATTCTGCAGGTTCTCTTGCCCCTTGTAATTTGGTATGATTTCTAGCAAAGCCATACCAAATTTTGCTTATACAGACCTACTTTTCCCCGACCTTTTTATGTCTTACTTTTTTTGCGAACGAGTGCTGCTACTTAGCGTAATAACAGTTATGAAAACTGGTGATTGTGCTTGTGTTGGAAACTGGCCATAAAGTATGACAACTTCTTAGATCAATCTTCTCTCAGTTTCTGTCACTGACTAAACTCGCTATGCAGTCGATATTTGACTCACTAGCCCTGAAACATACTGATTCTGTACACCCAATATGTGACTTTTTGAAAGTGCAGTGTTTTAATGAAAAGTTCAATGAACTTCAGCACAGTTTCATCAAGCACAAAAAAAAATATTTTATAACCTTAGCGTTACTGTCACTGCGTAAAGTGTACTGCCCTGTCCTACAACGGCATATTTGTAAAGTGGAGATGGCATTTAAAGCAATGCTATTCCCAATGACACAAATGCAAAAAGGGCTGCTTTTAGATGTGTTGTTTAGTAAAAATAACTGAAGGGCTAAATATGTGCCTCATTGAGCAGTTTGATTTTTTCATGATTTTATACTAAATGAAGGGCTGTTAAACAAAACAAATAATTTATCTTCATTAATCCCAATGAAAACAAAATAGAGTATAAGATGATTAAATAGTAATATGCACATTATAGTACATTTTATAACAAATAATACATTTACTCTAATTTAAAGTTTTTCCTTTAATATGCAAAGCACAGTTTTAGTAGGAAGTATATAAAATAAGCCTAGTAAGAATGTATGTTTAAAAATGCAATTTACTTCTTCAAATAATTTCGACCATAAACCTATTTCTAAACAAAAGAAACAAGCTGGAGTACAAAAAAATCCCTGCATTTTAAATGCTCTGTATTTTGAATACATACCAAACATGACTTAATTGGAATACATAATGAATACTTATTGTGGTTCTTTAATAGATATTCCATATTTTAAATACATTTGTGTCACTAATAAAGATTGATGATACAATTCTTTTTTTACTCAAAAAAATCTGAACTACCACTAGTTAACTACTAAAATGAACTAGTGGTAGTTCATCTTAGATATAAATTAAGTGACAGCATTAAGACAGCTAATAAAAAATAACCAACATGTTACTACCACAACAATACATAGTTAATGCAAAATATAAAAAAAAATAGCATGTGCAAGATTTTACTTGCATGCACAATAATTTATACGGGCGGTGTTTGTTTGTTTGTTTGTTGTTGTTGATTTATTTTGTTTGTTTGTTTTCTTCCATATCATCACTGCTTTTCAAAATTAGTTCAGTGTCACTGAGTGTTGTGCCAGCCAAGGGCCTAGTAATATTTTTACTGTGTTATGTTTGAAGCTCTGAAGATTTGCCTGACCTACTTCAGTCTTCAAATTTCAAATGTCCATACTAAATGTTATATTGGTTAGATACTGAATTGCCTTTGTGATGCCATTAAGCCTGAGTAAATCTTAAATTTCAAACTTACAGCAAGAAATGATCATCATCATCCAGTTTTATCAGTGCATGCAGGGCATAATTTTCTATTATCTGATGTTCAAATAAATATAAGGTGTTGACACATTATATTTGACTGTGAAAGTCAGTGCAACAGACATCTCTTAACTGACCTTTCCAGCACAGTACAATTATAAGAGAGTGGTGTTTCAACTGCACACACTCTCACACTTGACCTGCTACAGCAGAAGAAAAAAGGCTGGAGATCAGTGTGATTTACAGGCCTTCCCAAAGACCTGCCGACAAGGTTAGAGGGTCAGTACAGACATTAAAAGGTCAGTGTGTGGCCCACTTGGGGACAATTACTCGCAGTTGCAGCTAAGTGGACACTTGATTGAATACTACGGTACAGAGAATGCTACAACCGATACCAATCCCCGGAGCCATTTAGAATAAAAGACCCTCGCAACAGTCTGCCTTTATGGCCTGAATTCATCTTCCCTTGCACTTTAGGCAGAGACAAAAAGAATCCGATAGAGGATGATTCTCCAGATGAGATGGTGACGAACATTAGCATTACACACTAACAGGGAGCAGCAAACACAAGGTGAGAATGTTTTGTGAGGTTTTTTTGTGGAATTAGTATGGCAATCTCAGTATGGGACTGTTTTCTTCTCGTGCTGTGTGTGATAAGTGTTTCTGATTTGACACCATTTATGATAGGATACAAGCTGTGACAATTAAACGTGATGCACAGTTTCAGTCAGGCAAGTTGTGTGCGTTTGCAATTGTCATAGAAAGTCATTATTATATCACAAAGACCTTTTCTATTTTTTAAAAGGTAAAGCTCAATCAATTTTGCTTAGACCTGAATTATGTAAAACAAGTTTGTAATATCAGAGGTTAGTTGTATGGAACCATGGAGTAGATTTCTACGGTTCAATCCCCAGCACTACTAAGCTGCCTGGGCAGCTCAAACTATTTGGCAGTTGAGAAAGTGTTAAGCCAATATTGATTGGATTGGACTCTGTAAGACTGGGTCATTAGTAAATTCTTAGGATAAGAGCATAAGCTAGCTTGCTAGCTGCTAGCTACATGTAAATGCAGAAGGAATCACCTACGCAAAACAGTCACACCAGTTCCACTTTATCGCAATCATATTTTCCATCTCTTTAGTCTGTGTGGTTGTCAGGTAGCTATTGATGGTGCTCCCATGATCACTGTATAGAAAAAATATGCTATATGCTAGCAGTCACAGTCACATAGTCACAGTCCACTGTCATAATCACAGAGTGTAATGCTCAATATGGAGTCAAAAACAAAGGCAATTTTTTTTTAACAATGTGTGAGCTGACATGATTAAGTATGTCACTCATTCAGACTTTATATATTTATGTAGTCATGTAGCCAGGTATGATAGTCTAGGGCACATGTGCAAGGTTGTGCAAGCGCTAATAACCTAATTAGCTAATAAAAAAAAAGCTAATAGCATTCTAACTAAAAGCGCATGACTAAAGTTACAAATGTAGAGTAAGAGTAAAGACTAAACAAACTGTGCCGGGAGACAAAATACAGGCACCACCAGTCTCGCAGTCTACTTCATTGGATCTAATTGCTAGACATGGTTCATATTCACTTGCATGGAGTGGTATCAGCTTTGACAAGACAAATGTTGCTGAAAAAAACAGCAATCTGCAAACTATCTTGGAAATTGGTTGTTGTTAAAGGTAGCTTCATAACTAACTTTTTTTAACCATCTGCAAACCAACCGCTGTGCAAGGTACCAGCAAAAAACACACTCAGGAAACCTTATCAGCATCATTCTGCAAAAATAAGTGTCATATGGCATTAAAAATATATCAATCAAGTTGTCCAGGACGAATTCCCGATTCTGGCACCTGACCAGAATAAGGACGTATTAAAACAGGATGGTTTGCACTTTGATTTAGTGTGTGCTTTATCCAGCTCATAATAACCCAATGACAGACTACAACTCTGGCATTTCTGTAAATATCTAAATAAGTTGGGAATGCTTAGTTTATTTTCCAGAATGATAGTTGATATCAAGATAATTACTACATTATGCTTTATATGTTTGATAAGGTTTTGCTAATGGTGTGCAGTGCCATATTCTGCCAAGACAATTGTCGATTTTTGGCACAAAGTCATTGTATTTAAAAACTTTTTTCAATCAACAAACAACCAAGTACATCACTGTTACCAATATTATTTTTCCCATACATAAATCAAAACATAAACACACGTCACAGCTTTATATGAGACAAACAACACACCATGCAGACACACATATAACCCAAACCTAAAGAGACCCTTGAGCTGCTAATTTGCTTAATGGAGCAGGGATCAACCCCAGTGGGAATCAACATCCATAAAACATCCACTAATGAAACAATTAATTACCCATTACTTATTTATAAAAAAACTGAATAGAACAAAATAGACAGTCATATACAGGAGCTACAACCCTTCAAAATAATTTAATGTTTATTCACTATTAGGGGAAGTCTGATAATGGTTTAGGCCATATTTTGACAAATAAGTTTATTGGAAATACATTGGAAGGTTCACGCACACTCAGGCACCAATGTACAACCGTATCTATTAAATAAAATGGATAAAGTCTTGCACACACTGCACTACTAAAACAGATGACATAATAAATAAGCAACACTGTTGCAGCAGGGTTAATGGTTCATCCAATGTTTCATACAGCTATATAGGTGCACGCACACACACACACACACGCGCACACACACACACACACGCACACACACACACGCGCACACACACTTATATACACTGCTATTTAATTATGGAAAATAAAAAATTTTAAATATCCCCATTTTTTGCCCCATTTTTTTGCCCCTAATTTTTGTGAGGGGCATATATACATGTATTAAATTTTAGGACTTGTTGCTTTACGGCTTCATAGAAAACAGCACAATGCTGAGGGCACGGCATAACATAAGTCACCAACCTCTGATTAGTGCTCATCTGCAATGTGCTATTTAAGGATACTACTTAAATGTGGCATTTAAAACAGAAGCTAAACCTAAAATGCTTCTCTCTCATCAGCAAACAAACATTAAGACAGGATTCTTACATGTTAACAAACAGTCAAGTAGCCGAAACTTTACACACCTGCACTGAATTATGGATTAAAGCTAGTAAATGCACTGTGCTGTTCATGTCCTGTTTGGTTCACTGGTACACGATCAGCTATATGAGATTGAACGATCAATTTCTTGTGAAAGCCAAAGAAGCTAATAAACAGCCAAATGTGTTATGTACGTGTATACTGAAGGCATTAATTAATACAGAGTTTACTTCAGAAATCCTAATGCATAAAATAGTTGCTGAATGTAAACAGTTTTTATTATTCAATCTGCAACATATTAAAAACAAAGCTAAAAATAGATACCTTTTTTTTTTTTTTTTTTTCATTCGGACAAAATTTAGTGGGTCAGTCATTGCTATAAATCAGTCTTGAGACTGATTGAGACATCGTTCATAATGTGGTTCTTTTGCATCTCTGTTGATTTATAATCCAATTCTGTGTTTTGTACTTCAATTTGACAGAGCCTTTCCCAGTTGTTAAACGATTTCTAGGCTGTGGTGTATGTTATGCTACATGGCTAGCTAGCTAGCTTCACCCAGCATGCTGTTCAGCAATGTTATTCTACTCAGCGCTCAGCAGTACTACTAGCAGCAAAAATATTTTGCCTATTATGTATGAAGGTATTATGTAAAACGCATACTGTATGAAAAATGAACACCAATGTACCAGCTGAACCAGTATACCACCCAGAACTAGTTCCAAGTGTGCTAAGTGTGCATCAGTAAGTGTGCATCAGTAATTATTTACTTTAATAACCATACTCTATGGTTATTATATTAAGTCATGCAATATTATATTAGGTCAGGCAATTAAATCTGTGGAAGTGTTTTAACATAATGTGACAGCAAATGCGTAGGTAGGAGTTACTGACTTTGAGGACCAATAGAATGTGTAAGTAAAAGAACTAAATAACTAAAACAAGTAGAGTCAGGCTATGTTACATAGTCTTAGTGGATGAGAATCTTTAAACCCTAATACTGTATTATAACAATGGCCTGGAATAAAGAAAATCAGCAATGAGTCCAAAATCAGGTACTGCCACCATCATGGAGACACAACTCTGAACCTTTGGCCTGGCCAGGCACTGAACTGACACACTGATTGTTCTAAAGAAGGGACAGTCACACAATTACCTACGTACTGCTGGAACAGTAAGCTATTGAGGTGCCAATGGCGGCACATAGTGCAAGTCCAAGTCCGTTACCTGTTTTCTGCCATTAAAAAGAAGTGGTTGGCGGCACAGCCCTGTTTCATTGATGGATGGGCCATGATGTCATAGAATGACAAGATGCTGGGAACTGGACAGGACCAAATTAAAGAGCAAAAAGACTAAATATATAATGAAAGGAAAACCATAATACACACTATATGCTGCTATCAAGGAATCACAACAATTCTGAACTAGAAAATTCTGAAAACTAGTGCTAAATCTCTTAAGCAGGTTTGCAACTCTTCCTTTCTCCCGACATAGCATGTTTCATTTCAACAAATATGTTTTAGTTTCTACAATATGTTTTACTTTGGTCTGCCCAAATAATGTTTTTCCAACAACACTGGCTTGTGCACAAGGTCTACAGCGAACTGTAGATGTGCAGCAGTGTTCCTTCTGGAGAACGGTGGCTTTCTCCTTACAATAGCTATGTTGTTCAGTGTTTTCCTAATGGTGGGCTCACTAACATTAGCCAATATCTTTAGTTGCTTAGAAGTCACCCTCTGTTCTTTTGTGACCTTATTGACTATTATGCAACTTTCACTAATGGGGATGGTAAATGTTTATGTACTGCGATAAATATACCGAAATATCACAGGGATCAGGCACCACAGCACCCTTCTCACCATGTCTAAACAGCACCTTTTAGAACGGTTGACCTGTGTGCAGATAGTTATAGCACATAGCTTCAACTGATACTGAGCCACTGATTAGCCTACCCCTCAGTATTTCACAGAAACCTGAGAATAGTCTGGAATCGGTCTAAAATGATATCATAAGCTTATATATTTTGTTGTATTAAAGTAATCTGAACTCTCACGTAAAATGATTTATTTAGCTATTTATAAATAATTAAAGCTAATCAAGCTAACTTTACCGTACAAACTTAATGTCATACAATTCATCTTCTTATAGGGGAAATGACTGCAAATATTTTAGGGTTTACTCCTATTTCTTAAAGTTTCAAACATTCTTCAGTCTTTGCACATTTGAACCAATGTATAAAGTATGCCTCAAGTAAAATATAAAAATTGTATGTGTATGTAAAAATGTGACAAAGCATATGCAAGATGAATTGCTATGTTCATAAAAGAATGTAACTACACTGCTCACAAATATGAGGGGGCACCCAAAAATGAAATATCCCTTAACTAAATCCCCTAATTTTTGTGAGCAGTGCACTTACTAGTAATTTGACTTGCTGCCATCAAAGGAAAGTTTATCCAATCAGCTCGTCTGTCCTCAGAGCCTGTGGGCAGATGTTACATTCTTAATCTGTAAATGAAGTACTTCATACGAGGGGAGGTAATACTACCAAACAGCCAGTTTGTGCATGCTGTTTGCTTGTCTAACTTCATATTATCTTTCCTTCATATTGCAGACGTTTGTTGTTAGCAAGCATGAGTCAAGGTACTTCTTGTTCCAGCTGATGTTTTAGGTAAAGATTATTAAAATGAAGCATTCTTATGAATCATCATACAATTAATCAAATTTAACGACTGTATAACAAACTTATGTTAGTCTACATGTAAAGTATAAATAGTTTTTCCCCCATTTGTAAAGCAGATTAGATTAAAATGTTCCTGAAGAGGGTTTTTATTCTGATACACCACAGCATGGAGACAGACCCCATAGAAGATATCCACTTGCTAACTTATTTCCTAAAAGAATGAAGGCTGCCTGTAATGTGATAATTCATAATTATTACATGTACTATTATTATGAAATAAAAGTATTACATGTATGCGCTTTCTTCTGCTAATAACAACATAGGGTATACATAATGTTTAATACTATTTGAAAAACACTGTAAAACAATCAAGGCTAACAGTGTCACATCGTTATCAGTGCCAATCTGATCCAAAGAAACTGGAGGTTCAGTTTGCTTATGACCTCACAGGACACTGTACACATTGCTCTTGGAGTGGTCTTTGTTGATCAGCCACTCTTGGCTGGTCTTGAATTTTCTCCATTTGTACACAGTTTGTGTGAAAGTTTATTAGTCTATACTTTGTACAGGGTTGATTTTCCAGGAAGATTTTACAGAGCATCCCCATATCTTTTTCTGAGGTTTGTTCCATGACACACGTTACCAAGAATGTTTTGCGAAGATTAGACTATGAAAGATCCCCATTCTTTAAGGGCAACCAATCACGTTACTGTTATCCCACTGATTAAAAGAACCCTAATTTAACCTTCATATTACCTGCTAGAACTAGAAAGTCCCATACTTTGCCAATCACAGATATGTAATATTGGATAATTGTTCTCTATAAATAAGAAGCATAATATTTTTTATTGTATTTATTGAATTGGGTTATCTATTTACTTTTAGGATTGAAATAAATCTAATGATTTATGAAATAATAATTATATAAAAATATTAAATAATATTTATGCAGAAACATCATAACTTCTAAAGAGCTCATTTTCAAGCACTACTGTATTAAGGCCGGCCTAAGTCTAGAATAGTCTTCCTATGAACATGGGCGTGGGTAAGACAGAAAAATATTATGCATTGTTTACTTTACATCTATTTATCTGCATGTTTTCATTTGCATAATAAAATATATGTATATATATAAATAATTTGGACTCATCAACTGACAGCTTCAGCTAGATATATTGAGTGAATACCATAGCTGATAAAGCATGTGGTCAAGGTAGCAATTTTTCAGGGCAAGTACTAACATGCTTTGATATACTGTATTTACACCATAATTTTACAGCCAGTAAATGTGACACCACTCACAATTAAAATGCCAAGCCTTCTTTAATTGTGGTGTGTCATTCAGGAACTGTGCACCAGTTTATAGACAATATAGCTCAGTGGGAGTAGAACGAGAACATCAAAGTGTAGGCAGGCCAATTACTTACACACACACACAAAAAAAAAAAAAACACTCCCCGAATATGGTATGAAGGGAAGAAATCTCAAAAGGTGATAAGTCATTTACCAACTTTCAGTGAGGGAATTGTCATCTTGGCATGGATTATGTACACAAGTGAGAACACAGCAGATCCACTCTACTGATTATTATTATTATTATTATTAGTTTTCTTTCTTATTCGCTTGATCCTGGATCGCTGGAGAACCACTGCCTAACCAGTGGCATAGGGCACACGGCAGGAACAGCCCTGGACAGGGTGCCAAGCCATCAGATCCCGCACACACACACGCACACACACAGTCATACACACAACAAGGGACACCAATTAACCTGTGATTAAGGAAGGAAACCAGAGCACCCAGAGTAAGCCCACTAATTCTATAATGTGGCCTCTACAAGCACTGAGACCTGAAAATAAAGACACACCCAGATCTGACACTGTACAAAAGAACTACCCCTTTAGAACCTGACCTGAAAAGTTATAGTAACCCAGAACCTGACCATATGGTGTCAGTAACCTAGAAACCCAACTATGCAACTGTGACTTCTTTGCCAAAACAGGATTGAACCAGGGTGACTCAGTTAGTAGAGCACTACTTCCCAAGCTGTCCCTCTCTAGTTTGATCCCCATCATAAAGAGTGGTCTGTCCGTTTCAGACATGCATCTGAAAGTTACTGATGTCAGGTTTTGAGTAAGTGCCATCTCTAAAAAGTTCAGGGTTGCATTTCATACAGTATCCGATCTCAGTGTTTGATTCACAGATCTAAAATAATGGTGAGGCTTGATTATTTTCTTTTAAAGAAAAAGGTTTCAAGTACCTACATCTAATTTCATCTTAATATTTTAAGCGGAATTTGTGAATGTAACTGTATTGTAGTGCTTGAAAAACATTTGCTGAAGTAATCTATTGCCCATGTGGTTATATCAGATATTGTTGAAAGACAGATATTGATGCTGTGCCATCTGAGGGAATGCAAATCACCGGTGTTCAGCTCAAGCTTGCACATTTGGCCTTGAATGCACTGAAATTCCTCCCAGTTTCTTGAATCATTAAATGATATTATGCACTGTAGAGGGAGAAATCCCTTCCAATCTTCCAATCACATATTTATTGACAAACTGGAGATCATCATTTGGTCAGATTTGCCCCTCAAAGACTCTGTACCAAATCATCATTATAATCATTGTGGATTAAAGACAGACCGAGCAATTGTGGATTAAGGGCCTTGCCCAAGGACATAACAGTGGCAGCTTGGCAGAAGTGGGGTTTGAAGCAAAGACCTTCTAATCCATATTCCAGTTCGTTTAACTGCCAGGCTACCACAGCTCCACAGGCATAAGAGAAAAAGCGCTTGAGAAAAACACAGCTGAAATCATAAACACTTACTATCAAAATAAAAACAATGTTGTGGTCAACAGAGAGGATGCACAGTTGATTTACCTGTCAGAAAAGAGACTTTCAGTGGAGCAGATAGAGATGAGATGCCTATTCCACTGTCTTCTCTTGAAAACCCTGAAAAAGGCCAATATATTCCCATTAAAAAAACAAGACTTAATTTCTTTTTAATGTCAGTTCATGAGCTTAGAGAAAGCTTCTACTATCACTTGTGCATGCAATTAAGCCTAACTGAATCCAAGCCACAGACGTAATTAAGCTAAACAAACATCATATATTAAGTCAAGTTTAATTTGCACAAGAGGGACCAAAGGCCTAAACACCATTCAGGACAACAACAAGCTGCAAATGGCACACTAAGGTATTAACTACCAGCAATGATTCCTACAATCATAAATAATCACCATAGGTACACAGAAACACACTGAAAATCCCCATCTCTCATTCCTGAAATATTACATCAACCCACAGATCCACTATTTTTCTATGCACTGAGGCTCACATTAAACTGATCAGTTCATTATTGCCTTACAGAATCATGTGTTATCTTGACGCTCATGACATGAGAAATCCTTTTAGGACAATATCCAGCACTGTAATGGAATCAACACTTACTAGCCGTACTTTGGCAATCAACATCATACAAATATTCAGTTGTTGGAATTTGAACTACAAACATACTTTATTTACAATGAGAAAAACATGTTAGTTTCACAGTCAGGCATTCAGAATTCCAATGAATCAATCAAAGGTCTGCACATGTTATTTAACAAAGATTTTAAACCTACCTAGCTTTCATTCTGTTGATGCAAACAGGAAAAACTGCCATTTAAGCCAAACCGGTTAGATATGCTTGAACATGAGCAATTTACTTAAACATATATAAACGTAAATGTACAGTACTGTGCAAAAGTCTTGGCAGCCTTGCAAAAGACATTGTATATTTTTCTATTTAAACTTTGCATAGCCTTTACAAAGCTCACCACACTTTGTTATTCTACAATTGCAAACTGTAGTTTGTAACTGTATACTCCCACAGGACCAGCAGAGATCAGGTACTATAGTATTTTGGTGGTGGCTCATTCTTAGCACTGCAGAGATTGATGTAATGGTGGCGGTGCGTGTTGAGCTGGTATGTGTGGATCAGACACAGCGGAGTTTGATTTATTTATATAGACTGATCAACCATAACATTAAAGCCACCAATGACTCCATAAGAATTATTATTAAGGTGTTCAGTTGTATCTGGCACCAAGACTACCTTAGCAGTAGATCCTTTATTTTCTACAGGCTATGAGGCAGGACGTTCATGAATTATACATGTTTGTCCAGCACATATTACATATTCTTGATTGGATTGAGACTTGGGGAATTTGGAGGGCACATCATACTGGAGTCAAGGGAAATAGCACCGGCAGAAGTAACTTAAGACTTAAAACATGCTTTTAAAAACAGAAAGGTACTTTAAGTGTGTCTCGCGACAAATCCGCTTTATGGATTGTGTTTATGTCCTTATACTTGGCACTGTGAGAGTGACTCTGCATTTATTGTACAAAGGCATACAAACATGTAGACATTTACCTGATGTAGTGCTTTCAGTTACAAAGATGGGTATTTGTTTTGCCTTTTGTAAGCTGCCTTAAATAACATGGCCTTGCAAATAAATAACTATAAATTAAAATGTACCAAAATAGGAGGACAATAACAACATGTCATATTGTTTCTCAAAACAAGACAAAAAAGTGCATGAACTCAATAGAGCCATTTTTCAGTTTTATGAAAACAAATAGGAAATCAACACCTGGAAGAGAGAGTAAATGTACTGTATTAAACATGTAAATAATTATGATATCCTACGCAATTTTTCTGACTAAAAGTCAGGTTGTCATGGTACCTCAGTAAACAGTCTGAATCATTTCAGGTCATTTGGCAAGTGCTGGAGACCCGAACCACCTGGACGGCAGCCCCTGCGCTTCTATAGCCAACACTGAAACAAAACTGTTTACATACAGCCTCTGCAGTGCCCTGTGTGACTCCCAGGAGCCCCTCTAAGTACAGTGTGTGCCGTGGCCCAAATCGGCACCAAACACTCCTTGTACAATCACATCCTTCAAAAATGAGACCAGAGCCAATGAGTGATTAGTTTACATTTAGCTAGGGCATGTGGCAAAAGGGAAAAGACTAAATTGTTGCTGGAGCAGTCTGTCTACACTAATTGCAGCTCGTCTATTACCATTCCTCTGAAAGGCGTACGAGTTTATCAATAAACAAGCAACAGACATTCAATTACACATACCATGACTTCATCTGGATTCAAAACTGTAGCCGGTATGTTTCATGAGCAACAGCTAGTACCGTATAAGCCGGTATAAAAAAAACAAACATGAAGGGAACTGTCTGTTTGAAATCCTTTGAATTCTTCTTGTAATTGAATTGCAGGAGAAATTAGCATCTAGTTGTTCAATACTAATTAACAAACACTGATAAGGTAATTAATATACAAACCAGTTTCCTAATTAAAAAAGAGCTCTAATTGTGGACACATTGCTATTGAGTTTGGAACAAAGCACTATTCCCTAAGAGGGTACTTAGCACACATACTTCACACACATCCACGTTAGCACAGACTAAACAACTCAAAAGGTTTAGATGAGGCATGTTATGGTGTCATGGTAACTGGCAACAGTGTGTATGACCTGAAGGTTGCCACTGTTTTTTTTTTTATTTATGTAAAAAAAGAAAAGAAAAATACACCTCAGAGCATTAATGCATTCATATTTGAATTAAGCACCCCAAGTATACAGCATTTAGAGTTACTAAGACATAAGAAAGAAGGGTAAGGGATAACCACTAGGATAAAAAGTCTGTTTACTTGCCACCTTTTTAGGGTTGTGCACAACAAATGCTGACTTGTACACTACTAGGGTGTGTCATATCTCAGCTTTTCACCTACGCTTTTTGCAACGTGGCACAAATAAAACAAAAACTACTTGTTTTGGAAATTCAATCTGAACTGCCTGTAATTTAATGTCATCTCTTCTGTCTTGCCTGGTTAAGATGCCTGGTCCACCTCAACTTACCTACTACAAGCTACCAGAGACCAAAAACCAAAAGGCCAGAAAGGTGTCTTTTAGCCTCCATAATGATGTTTCTCTGATCAGTTGTCTCTGACTTTTCATCTACAAGTGGAGAAGCATGATATATGTGCCTAACAGTGTTTTAAAACTCAAACAGCACTGCTCTGTCTGCCCCACTCACACCAGCTCAACACACACTATCACAGCACTACCACATCAGTGTCACTGCAGTGCTGAGACTGATTTACCAACCAAACAGTATCTGATCCATGCAGTTACTGTAAAAGTCATCACCATTAGAGAACAGTAAAGTTTAAAATTAAAATAAATAAATAAAATTAATAGCATGATTTTTGTAAATGTAACCTGAATCCTGAATTTATTTTAATGGATCCAAGATTATTAATGTACAATAGTTTTGTTTAGTGGCGCAAATAAGTTTGATACAACAGACTCAAACACCATTTTGCATCAATAAGACAAAAATCGCTTGTCGTAACCCTTTATTTATTTTTATTTTATTGATTTAGATTTTAAAAAGTAGTACACAGTTATAAGAGTATACAACACAAGCTTAAATAGAGTTCACTTATCACTATCGTGACAAACGTTTTGTCGCGTCTTATCCTCTTTGATGCTGAACATTATACCAAAACAAGAAAACCTGTCACCTTTTCCATTAACCGTAACAGTCATTTAAATAATCGGTTTCCCTTGTTTTCATTTTATTAACGATCACTAAAGAAACATTCTGAAACGTTATGCTTTGGAAAGTCCTACATGCCAAATTTTGAACACATACTGAGGATGTTGTTCTAGTTAGCAGCATTTTGTAATATAAAGAGTGATCTCAAAGTGATTTGCAAAAACACCAGTTGCAGATTTCACGATCCTACATTTGCAGCAATCATGAACATGCATGCAACTAGTCCAGAACTACAAATGGCTCACATGGCCACCTTATTAGATACAAATGTTCAACTTCTTATCTTATCAGCCAATCACAAGGCAGCAAACTCAATGCATTTAGGTATGTATACATGGTCAAGAAGACCTGATGTTAAACTGGGCATCATAATGAATAAGAAAGGTGATTTAAAAGGTGATTTAAGTGACTCTGAGCATGGCATGGTTGGTGATGCTAGACATTCTGGTCTGAGTATTTCCAATTCAGAAACTGAGTGGTGCTATCATGTCAATATGGACCAAAATCTCAGAGGAAAGTTTTTAGCACATTGATAAATCCATGCCATGAGGAATTAAATCAGTTCTAAAGGCAAATTGGGGTAATTTATGGGAGGATTTTTGGGATCCCTGGGAGAAATTATGCTTTTAGCAAAGGTCAGGAAATCCGAAAAGTTGCGTTGACAAAAGCAAAACCAGCGGGAGGTGAACACACCCACCACTTTCTTGATTTTGTTCAAGTGCAGTCCGTCAAGAGAACGCGTCAGATCACACTGGATAA
>JAUZSV010164909.1:0-28374 GCA_034780495.1 Parotocinclus cesarpintoi | reverse complement strand
AGAGAGAGAGAGAGAGAGAGAGAGAGAGTGAGAGAGAGAGAGAGAGAGAGAGAGAGAGAGAGAGAGAGAGAGAGAGAAAGAGAGTGAGAGTACGAAGAAAAACAGGAAAGATAGGAGCAGACGTTTATGGCCAGTGAAGTTCTATTTATAAAGCTAAGCAAATCTGGTCATACCCACAGAATGACGTCCACCCATAAATGCTTTTGCAGAGTTACATTTTTATAGTTGGACAGTGTGGTGAGAGCGAGTGCGTGGTCCTTACTGCTGCCTGCCGGTGCGTGTTGGACAGAATGCCGTGGACTCTGACTTGTGCCTGCTGTGCTGAATTTAGGTCCACCCAGAGCTCCGGAGTTTGACTGTCATCAGGGCCAAAGCTCTGCTGGGAATAATACTTCTTTGAATCCTCCTGTAAAAGAGGTAATGCCAGTGTTCAGTCTGTGTTTACAACTCGTACCGCATACCTACATCTGATTCCTGTTCCAAAAATGTTTTTGCACCGTCTATTCAAGTAAAAACATCTGATTTAACCCCTGCTACTCCTGCTCAAAGTTGTGGTGCCAGTCTAAAAAAAACACAGCTTGCATGTGTTAGACATCCTGGGACCCCAGTTGGTCACTGTAGCTGGACAGGGAACGATCCCCTAACAGACCCTTTCTCCTTCACAATCTGCCAGCCTGTATTTGACTCCTGACCTGGTAACACCTTAACTCTTGGCAGGTCATGACGGTGACCAACGAGTTCCCAAAAGTTCCTACTGGAGCCAGTCTGGAGTCCTGGAAGTCTCTAGAGATAGGGCACCAGTTCATCACATTCCCAGCTCTGGGTTAGAACCCAGGTCCTCAGGACTGGTTGTTTCCAGCACATGAGTCTTACCTCAAATTAAGAGGAGCTGGATCTATTCAGTTTCACTAGTCTTTTGTTAGTCTTCTTTGGTTAAAACTATTTCAGGCCTCAGACTGGCCTAAAATAATAGTTCCCAAAGGTCTTCCCGCTTAGGTGATCTCCAAGCCATTACCAGCTGGGCAAAGGCAGTAAGATACAAGCCACTTATAATAGTTTGAGCGGCAAGCTGATGTTACTTTTTGAGTATTTGTTGAAAGCTTGGAGTTCACTGCCCCCCAAAACATGATGGCGAGACACCTGAGGCAAATTGAAGTAGAATCAAAAAGTCATGGGGAAGCTTACATCATGACTTACTGAAATATCTTCCTAGCATAAACAGCCTACAGCCCAGGAACACTGTTAGTGCAAGAAGAACAAGAAACGTGATACCGGTAAGAAAGGAACAAAGTGGAGGAACAGTGAGAAACCCTGCCAGTTGGACCAGTGGTGAAGTTCCTTTAAGTGCCAGTATAGAGGAGAGTCTTTTCTTCCTTTCGTCTTGAGTAGTGAATCCAGCTGAGCCATGCTTGAGGTTTGAAGAATATGAGGTGAGGTTTAATTTGTGACTTCAGACATGAGTGAAAGTGGTTGCCCATTTTCAGCTCTGGTACTACAGCTGCAGGGACGGAGTGCAGGAAATGAAGCTGTGTTGAAGCAACGGAGATGGTGGGAAGATCTGAATCAGAAACTAGACTACAAAATGCCAAGTAGTCCTGGTGCTGATGTGATACTTTAGTATAAGTACATGAGTACATTAAAACTGTTTGGTGTGCAGATCTCCAGCATGTTATTAATGCAGTCTCAGGGTGAAGGTGACAAAGAGGGATGGGGCAGCATTGTAGAGGTAGGGGTAGGTATGGCTAGTACGGAAAGTGGAGCAGTTAAAAGCAGCACGCAGCCAACTGCAGCAGTGCTCCAGATAACTGACTACGACCCAGATTCTTTGATTCTCTCGTCCTAGAATGGCATCTGTTTCTGGGGGAAGCCTTTAGCACCAGCAAGCCGTCCTCAACCTCAGGGTTCCTGGATCAGGACTAAGTAACAGATTTACGAGATAACTTTTACCCGATCAAGGTACTAGCTGCAAAAAGCAACCACAGATAACCACAGAGCTGTTTGGAGGATATTTTTAAAAACAGATTCACATTTAAAACACACAGCCATGCTGTGGTGTTTGTGTGTTAAAACCAGTGCTGGCAGGGCTACAGACAAATCTGGTTTGAATTTGTTTTAAAGAGTGGGAAGCGTAACGCAGTTTACGGAAATGATCTGTACGTGGCTGTTAAGAGACACGGCAATGCAGAGGAGCATTCAAATAAACCCACACATCAGAGGGTAATGTGAGGTCTCTTTGTCCTCCTCCCACTGAGAAACGTGGAGATGTTCCATCCGATTAACACATTCTCTATAAACAGAGCAACAAACTGCTCACAGTCCTGTTCGAACCATGTGTGTCTTTTGCACCTAATTAATACAAACCGAAGATAATCTGTAACTCTCAGGGGTGACTAGTCAAACAGAATGTCCAAACAGTTTAAATGCTGAGCACTTTAGGAACCGTACAGGAAGGGTTAAAGTATGAGTAATAAATGATCCAGACAGGCAAGGGAAAAACTAAAGGAATGATGGAAGCGAAGAAAAAATAGACAAACAGAAGACAACAATGGTGAAAAAATTAGAGAAGAGACTAGAAATAGGGGAAAGTAATAAAAATAATGGAATAAGAGGATGGAAAAAATTACAAAGAACAAGAAGAAACGGGAATTGGAGAGACAGGAAGGGAAAGGAGGAAAATGAAAATGAGAGGAGGAGAAGAGAAGAAAAGACAAGACAAGAGAGGAGAAGAAAAGAAAAGACAAGAGAGGAAAAGAAAAGAAAGAAGAGGAGAAGAGAAACAAGGACAAGAGAAGAAAAGGAAGGAGAAAAGAGTAAAAGAGGAGATGAAAATAGAAGAGAAGAGAAGAGAAGAAAGGAGAGGAGTAGAGAAGAAAGGAGAGGAGAGGAGAAGAAAAGAAATGAGAAAATAGTAGAAGATGAGAGGGAAATAGAGGAGAAGAGAAGAGAAGAAAGGAAAGGAGAGGAGAAGAAAGGAGAGGAGAACAGAAGAAAGAAGATGAGAAGATGAGAGGGAAATAGAGGAGAAGAGAAGAGAAGAAAAGAAAAGAAAAGAGAAGAGAGGAGAAGAAAGGAGATAGGAAGAAAAGAAAGGAGAAGAGAGTAGAAGAGGAGATGAAAAAAGAGAAGAGGAGAAGAGAAAAAAGTAGATAAGAAAGATAAGATAAGAAAGAAAAAGGAAAGTAGAAGAGGAGGGAAAAATAGAGGAGAGGGAAAAGAAGGGGGAAAGGAAGAGGAGACCTTTGAGCAGAAGAAAGGAGAATAGAGCAAATGAAAAGAGAAGAAATGAAAGTAGAGAAAAGAAAAGAAGAGAAGAGAAGAGAAGAGAAGAGAAGAGAAGAGAAGAGAAGAGAAGAGAAGAAATGAAAGGAGTAGTGAAAAGAAGAGAAAAGAAAAGAAGAGAACAGAACAGAACACAAGGAAGAGAAGAAAAGAGAAGAAATTAAAGGAGTAGAAAAGAGAAGAGAAGAGAAGAGAAGAGAAGAGAAGAGGAGAGAAGAGAAGAAATGAAAGGAGTAGAGAAAAGAAGAGAAAAGAAAAGAAGAGAAGAGAACAGAAGAGAGGAGAAGAAAGAAGAAGAGAAGAAAAGAGAAGAAATTAAAGGAGTAGAGAAGAGAAAAGAAGAGAAGAGAAGAGAAGAGAAGAGAAGAAAAGAGAAGAGAGGCGATAAGAAGAGTCCTAGCACCCCTAAAACTTAGTTTTCATTAGCAACAAAATGTTAAAACAGTATGAAGTGTATGGTTTAAACACAACATTAAAAAAATTAAAAAACATGATTGTGTTGTCACTAGGTGCTCAGCACCTCTAAAGCTCTGATCCTTGACTCACCCCCGGGGGAAAGAAAAGAGAAAAGAAAAGCAGAAACTCACCACTACTTTGGTCAGCGTGTCGATGGCGAGGCCTGTGTTTGCCACCTGGGTTGTCCTGTTCTGTGAACTTCGACTTGACTCCTCGTCTCTCATGACTCTCTGTAGATGTGAGTGCTCTCCATCCGACTGCTCCGATCGTCTGTGAACTGGACCTGAGAACAACATGGACTTTTCCAATCATCTCTCACACGACCAGACTCAACAATCATTCTCCGTTCAACATGAAGTTCATCAGGATCAAACGTATGGCTTTAATTTGGAACGTAGAACTGGATATGTTTGTTTACCACAAGGGCGTCCAATAAAAAAGCCATACAGTCCCTAAAGATGCTGATTAGCAGTAAATGGGTTATAATGAGGTGCTCATTGACTTGTTACACTGTTTGGCAGGTGCTTTTTAAAGAGACATACAATTAATGAATAGTCGAAGGCTAATGATCTTTAACTATTAACGAGCCAAACTAGCCTAACGAGCCTAGTGCATGTATTTTACTATATAATATAGATTTTTTGTATGCTGCATCCAGATTTTCTGTATTATGGTTACTATACTATTCCTAAGGGTGGCCTAAGACTTTTGCACAGTATTGTACACACTGATTCCTAAACGTGGCATGGGAGTGGATTTTCATTCCTGTCCCATCCCACTCCCACATAAAATAATCTTGTCCCATCCCAATCCTGGGTCGTAATAAAAAAAATCCTGTCCTGTCCCACTTCTGGTAAAATGACTCCCACTCCCATCCCGCTCCCATTCAACATGACTCCCGATCCTGTACCGCTCCTGTTTTTCCTACTTATTTTAGTTTTTAGGCAATACAATTTAATTTAATCTTATCATTCTTTTTTAAGATTAGTTTGTGTTCTGCAGTGTTATTTCAAAGGATATGGCAACAGGTACAGTTCATGTGTGGTAATATTAGGAGACATTTTATGCCTTAATTTTAAAAAAAGTTTTTAAAAAAATGCTTCACTACAGGCCACAAAACATAAATAATACACGTCCTGTGGTCCCTATGGTTTTTCCTATGGAGGATCAGCTGCTAAGTCCCTGTTGAATAAAATCAAACAAAGTTGCATTTTACTAATTTATTGAGCAATTATTTCCTAAAAACGTTAGGCATCAATTTACTTAAAGGAAAAAAACTGCACAAAGCAAGAGAACTGTCAACTAAATGTGCATAAAGGCATTACCTTCACACTTCACATACTGTGCCTGAGTTTTGTATAAAGGAAAAAGGGCTTTATGCTTTATAGAGAAGTCGTTACTTCTGACTTTGCGTTGCAAATAAATTTTCACGACATCAGTTTCTGAGCTTGGCTGCGTCCGAAATCGCATACTTTGTATTCGGACACGCTACATGCCCTCGCCTACTGCTTTCACGTACTGTATAGTATGAAAGCATGCGATTTGGACGCAGCCCTTGTGTTTACTCCCTTCATTGCTGCTGTTCTATGAATTCCGACGGGAAGCTGTGACCGGAGGCACCGTTGGCTTCTGGACCGTGTAGTTCTTTAGAATTGAGTTACTGTAGGTTTCTTACAAGAAAAAAAACGACAAAATGGCGGTGCCTATTCTATGTTTTTTTTTTGTCTTATTTATTGGTTACCGCTCTCGTCTGCTACCGTTAACTTTTTTATCCTGTACCATCCCCATCACGTGAGTAGTAGTTAAGCTGACTCCCATCCCACAGTTGATTCCCGTGGGATTCCTGAAAAAATGTCAGCCTGTAGTCTGAATTACAGACAACAGAACTCACCTAGAGCGTGGATCACCAGCAATCAGGTTGCCAAATTCTCCCAGGATGTACCCACCGACCTTCACCATGTTCTCATGGCACGCTGGAGCCTGAAGGGCCTGTGGAAAAAGAAGCAACTCTTAAACACGTTCGAATTTCTGCCATACAGCCTCACTGTAGAGCGCGTGTGTGCGTGTACCTCAAACACAGTTTTGGCTGCATATCCCTGCACGTCGTCACGGTTAATGACAATCTGAATAACCCGGTACCACACTTCCTCGCTCACATAGTCCCCGGCGATGCGGATCAGGTTCAGGATGGTGTCCACGTACCAGGAGTAATCTACAGCATACTTCTCTGCCAGGATGGCCACCTTTAGCACCATTTCCTCACGGATGGAGTAATCCGCCGTCTCCAGGTAGCTCAGCATCTCAGCCACGATCTGCTTGGCGTTGCTGCGGTCGCACATGGCGTAGAGGAGATCAGCCGCTCTCTGACGCACGCTCACATCCCTCTCGGTCTGAACGAGAAGCAAAGAGAAGTGATCAGCACAAGAACGGGGATGTCTTTAAAACAGCATGGCTTGCTTTAAACAAGTTAAATACATAGTGCTCTGCTTAATCATATCAAAAGCCGTTCTGAAGCCAAAAGGAGACGGCTCACTAAATAAGAGCCAGAATTCACATCGTTGTTAACTTCTCTCGCTATCAAACAAACACACAGACCTGACTGAGATCTGAGCCGATTTTGGCATTTATATAAAAAAAAAAAAAAAACTTTATAAATTCATTTTCTTATTCACTTATCCTAGTCGGGGTCACGATACAGCCGGTGGCACAGGGTGCAAAGCGGGACGAACCTAGAAAGGTTGCCACTTCATTATAGGCCACACATTCTCACACTTTAAAGACACCACTTAACCAAACATCTTTGGAATTGGTTTACCAATGTAGAGACTAGCTGAGTCCGAAGCATCTACCTGAGGTTTGTTTGTTTGGGTTTTAACGCCATATTTAACATGTGTGTTATTCAATGAAGGGAAGGTTGTTGTATTACTGTCCATATATTTTCTCATGTCTTTCCATTTCAGACCATTTTATCATCTATCTGAGGTAATATTAATATTGTAGTAATAAACTCTACATGCCTAAATATAATTAATCATCCCCCCAGACCCAAACAACTGCACACCATCACTTTATCACTGGTCACTTTAATTCATTGTAGCCTGTATTTATAATACTTGTGTATATATATTTTCAAATCTCAATTTCTTTGCACTATTCTTGTTTCTATTTATTTTGTAATATGCTGCTGAAGAGAGGAGCCTACTCTAATTTCACTGGTTTGACTTTGTTTACAACATGGTTTTCTCAGTGACAATAAAAATCTATTCTATTCTATAAGCTGCACTCCTGCTCATCTCGTTTAGCATCCAATCAATGAACACGATTAGTTTTGAATCGTTTGATTCAAAATTCCATTTGCGCATTTTCACCACGTACACAAAATCTGGAATTATTACTACGCTTTCACATTGAATTATAAAAATGGATCGAGTCGATGTTTATATTCAGGTGACTGTGTGGTGAGCTCATTTGTTTTGCACCCAGATTTTGTCAGGAGGCATCGTCAGTATTACAGGACAGGTTTTATTTAGCACTTGAGGACCTGCGTTATGAACAAAGGAAATGGGGTTGGTATATTTGCCGTTACAGGGCATGTTACGTATGGGTATGTATTTCTTTCATAACGAAATGAATCCAATAGGCCTGACAATCCAAAATAGATGCACTGCAGTACCTAGATCACATTACCTCCTGAGTTATCAGGAGGGAGAAGTCAGATTATATGAATGTGCTCAATGTGTGTGAATACTGATGAGAGGACATTTAGGAAATATCCTGTTACACTTATCCATACTGAAGGACAGTTTGAGGTTTTATCATGGCAGCGTGTCACAAGATGCACTCATGGCAGACGAAATGCGTGCCAGGGTTTCTTGTTACTATTAATGTGCACTCTGCAGAGATGAATGAATGAAGGTTTGGATATAAAAATTCTAAAGCAAATTTACTTATTAAATGATGTCTAGCCACATCACAGTACTCACACTTCCTCCCACCCAACCTCCCAGCCTGTCTGTGTGTGTGTTCTGACCTTTAGGGCGTTGATGACGGTCTCGATGTGTGTTTTGACAGCTTCGTGGGAAAACTCTGAGCTGGCGAGCGTGCACATGCTCTCCAAAGCCAAGTAGCGCAGGTTGGTCTCTCTATGTTGCAGGAACTGACCCAGCTGGTTACAGGCTCGCACCAGCAGGTTCGGCTCGCTGCACATACAGATACAAAAATGCACAGTCAGCGACATTACACCTACTAAGATCTCATCCTAAATACTGAGGAGAACACTAAGGCCCTGAGAACCTTCATATACTGCGAGAACCGTCATTAAAACGTACCATGATTAGAGCACAGAGGGAAATAACGTCTCTCCCCTCCTCTTGTCGACTGGGGATGCCATGCCACTGGGACTTAATACATGGGCGCAATATCCTAAAGTGAGTGCATGTAACACTAACTAATGCTGATACACATATTTATAAACTAAAAGCTATAGCTTTCACATTCTACTGTTTTATTCTACATATTTCATTTTCCCTAAAATGTTGTATGTGATATATATTATGTAAGAAGTTGCCTCTTTTTATTTAAACTATTACTATGAACAGATTAATTAGATTTGTTAGTTAATTCTTAAATGATGCAATGAAATTGTAGACAGCAGAGTCCGAAGTGTCTGTTTGAGGTAACGCTAATAAAATAAAATTAAAAATGCAATTTTTTTTTTTATTATATAACGTTGTATTATTAATTATCTGGAATCTATTCAAACAAAACAAATCAGTTCTTTCTCTCTAAAATCTGCACTCTGATTGGGTAAAATACAAAAAACAAGTTCTTTCTCTCCTCGCTCAGCATCCAATCAAAGAACACGATTTGTTCTGAATTGTCTGATGTTAAGATTCCAAGTGCGTACTTTCGCCACATCCACAAATCTGAGATTATGATTAGGTTTTTTACATTTAATTAAAAAAATGGATTAAATTGATGTTTCTATTCAGGTGAATCTTGTGATTCCGATTAAGTTTGAGAGAAGAAGGGAAACAGAAATCATCTTAATTCACTTTCAATAGTTACATTGGCCTAAATTGACAAATTTTAAGCTATTTATATTATTTCATTTTATAATTTACAATATATATGACAACAAATAATATTTATTAATATGTTATGTATCATGTCTTTTGCTCTGCTTTGTATGAAGATAAAAATGTCTTAATCTCTACTTGACTCACTCTCCCAGCAAAATAAAAATGCTTGAAATTGGAGATACACTGGACTGAAAGAAATCACATGGCTTGATTAATTATTAACTAGCTGTAGTGTCACCGGGCTGGTTCGTCGCTCTACAAACAATTGGTCATGTTCAAAGAAGTGAAGGCGGCTTGTGGTTCAAATTCCTGCTGCTGCAGCAACAACTCAGATGTGGAAGACAATATCCTGCATGTGACAGGGTAATTAGCTGTGATTAAACAGTGACAGCCATAATCACGCCTCTATATACCTGTCATAATGAATGATGAGGGCGATGGCTTCGAACAGAATCGCGTTCTTGGCGTTGGAGTGCTGGACCTTCTTGGATTTGGGTGGTTCCTGGGCCTTGTTTAGAATCGTCTCCAAGCACTCCACCAGACGGCCCTTAACAGCACCATCCTCAGGAGGAGGGTAGCACTGCAGCAACCGCAGCAGCTTACAGGAGAGCCAGGGAGCAGGAACAAAGTAATAGGTGTAATCCTGCAGGTCAGTGGATGCTGACGATACGATCTGTGGCAAAAAAATGGGGGGAGAAAAACATTTTTACCATTCATTACCCAGGAGGAGGAGGAACACATTTAGGGCCTATTCACAACTCAAATTATCAACATGTTATAAGCAACTTTATAATAAATAACAATTAAAATAATATTATATTGCTTTACCACTAGCAGCATGAGCTGTTCTGCCTGACAAGCGAGCTCTGATTGGTCAGCCTGATTATAAAACAAGGCAGGAACTGGAACAGGTTCTGATTAAAGTTGTGTTGTAGTGTATCAGTTTCTGATTCGTTGGGTTAAATGTACAGGAGTTATTTTGTCAAATTTGACTTTGTGCGTTTTTTTTTAAATAAGATCAGTGTGTGTGTGACAAGGCCTTTAGACTGCTCTATAACAAAAACCTGAACAGAAAAACAAACCCTGCTGAGACGTGACACGGCGAGGGACACGCAGGTCTTAAACTCATCTGGGTTCTTCTGACTGAGGCAGGTGATGAGAGAGATGGCTGCAGTGACGACACCCTGTAACAGGAACACCAGAGAACGACAGACAGATTCAGCGAGAAAGTAAACATTACAAGAATAAAGGTGTACCGTATTTTAATGGATAAACTGCCTGTTTTTAGGGGTGCTGGAGTGTTTTAAAGACAAAATACCCCCCCCCTACCCCCCGTTAAATTAATCAATTAAGAAAAACAATACACATTCACACAAAGAGCAACAACAGAATACAAGCATGATTTTAATAATTTAATAACATTAAATTTGCCCCAGTACATCATTTCATTTAGATTTTGAGATTTTTAATGCCAATTAATTTAATTATTTAATGAACATGTATAAAATACCTACCACTATTTTGTGTATAACTGATTTTGTTCTCTCTTTTTAAGCTGCATAAAAATTGTGTGTAAACTTCTAACAGAGAGACTGAGAAATGCAGTCATTCTATCATAATCCTACTATTGCTAAAACAATGCTACATCGAACCAAAATGATGTTTTGGGAGATACGGTGCTGTGCAAAAGTCCTAGACCACAGAGTAAACTTTGCAACTACTAAATACACTGCTCACAAAAATTAGGGGATATTTTATTTTGATGTGTCCCCTAATTATTGTGAACAGTATTGTAAATACTGTACATACAAATACTGTATATATCATTATATACAAATATTGTAAATATAAATGTGCTCTGGACTGAGGTGGCCCTGTGGATAAGGTACTGGACTGAGCACCAGCACATCCAGGGGTCAAATCCCACCTCTTCCATGCTGCTTGGATTAGAAGACTGTACCAGCTGCTCTGGAGAAAGATGTCTGACAAATAACTGAATGTAAAAGTACTAATTACAATACTACTTTAGTAAACAATATTAAAATACAGGATGTCTAGGCTTAAAATTGTCTAGTGTACACTTTGCATTGGTCTGATTATTTGTTTTCAAGTTCTTTTAAAACACTTTAGGGGGCGTCTCTTGCAGGTGCTACTGTCTATACATAATACATGGATACAATTAGCTTTGTAAGTGGTTTGTAAGCAGTAACAGGAACACATAAAAACCCCACCATGTGCTGATCGTTCAGTAAATGCACCACTCTGGACGTCCACTCTCCCATCAGCACCAGGTCTGGAGAGGTTTTATAGAGACGCAGCAGGCACAGAGCAGCAGACTGCTTCACACTGTCCATAGTGTCCCTGTCAAATCAAGATAAGAGACAAACAGGTTACAGAGCACAGACCCAGGACAGCTACTACACAAAGGCAAGAGGAAAAGTTCAGAGTGAGTGTTCATACAGGGTTTATTGTTTTTACAGTACTTAATAATGCAAAACCTTCCCTTGTTTTGGTTTTTGGTGATCTCTTTTTTTTTGGGTGTTCAATTATTTGGAATTTACATTTACAGCATTTAGCAGATGCCCTCACCCAGAGGTGACTTACAACTCATACAGCATAGGGACCAATTAAACTCTTATTTCACAAAATTCGATTTAACTGCATTAACACATCATTTTTAACCAGGTCAAATCAAATTATTTACGGGTGAGGGGGCCTATCTTTTAGGCTGTGTTTGGAACAGCTTGAAATCAGCCATACTGGATCAAGGGCAAGTTCTTTTTAAAGGAAAGGTGCTCATGGAGCATGATCAAAGATGACTGGAATTGTCTCAGCAATCAATTGCTGCAATCAGACTTGCAATGCATCTTCTTCAAAAGATATCAACTTCAAAACGTTTGCTGTTTGGTACAGGTAACTGAAAATGGAATTGATGATTCTGATGCAGATGTCGTATCAACTTCAACAACCGACACTTAGAAAGATCGCTAATCATAGCCAAATTTAGAGAAAAAAATCTTTCAGTAATTGTATTATTGACAGGAGATCAAATCACACAGCACTAATCTACGGGCATAAGAATGACAGCAGCATGCAGGGGAAATAAATAGCGTAGTACATGGGGTTATAAAAGCACCTTTTCTGGATAAAGTAAGAACAAAAAAACAGGGTACAACTCCTGAAGTGGACATGTAGAGAAGATTTAAGGGACTGATTTTTATTGGAATAGAACCCAAACTAAATTTAATCTACTGTTCTATTTAGTATACCTGGCACGGGAGCTACTGTACTGTATTTTTTGGCACCGCAGCCTTGCTTAAGAGTCATTTAGAAAATGAATGAAGGCGTTCCTCATATTATATGTACTTAAGTCTCAGAAATCAGTGTAAGGAAGGTGCAGACATCAGTGAGCACCACTGATAGGTTCTTGTCAGTAGGTAGAGCTCTCACGTGGTGACGTTTCTGTATGCACTCTAGGGTTCCCCAGACATTGCTAAACTGCTGCCGACCCACCACGTTACCAACACCAACTTCCACTTCTGACCGAGTTACAATTTGTGTTTTGCTCACGTGAGCAATCCCCCTCAGTGAGAAACTGCCTTTTGTGTGAGTGTGCAACGTTGTATTTATAATGCCAGCAAGTATTTGCAAAACAAACAGAGAACAATGAAATGTTGACAAACTGAAACGATGTTGAACTCTTACACCTTTCTGACTAATACGTTGATATATTTCGGAACTATCGATTGAGAAAATATCGATTGCTTTCTTTTGTACTATAATATTGATATGCTGGCGCCGAATATGTATATTTTTCTTTAAATAGGCAAGCGCTCTAAACAGACGTTTTTACTATTTAATTTAATGGAAGCAACCATTTGGGGCCACCTGATGGTCACTCTGCCCAGTTTAACGCCTCACGTAAAAGTCACTGGCTAACATTTTGAATGAAATTAAATCATTTTGTGTTCTCCAGAAAAATTGAAAGGGCTCTATAATCCATTCTCACGCAAGGCTTTAAGTACTTTTTTGTTTTAATACACAAGAAAATTAAAGCAAATTAAAGCTAAATTAAGCAAATTACCAAAACAAACATCTACGTTTTAGCCAATAATTTATTTTGGTGTAAAATATGATGTAAACAATTGGCTTGATGGAAAGACAGGCTAGGTCGAGCTTTAAGAGACATGGCAAATCATAGAAGTGGAATTCCATGCTGTCGTTGGAAAAATAAACCTTCCTGTGATGGAGTTGAAAATAAGCTTCCTGAATGTAAAACCTCTGACTCATCCCTAACTACTAAATGATCCTGTCTCATTTGTTCCAGTCCAGTCCAGTCCATCCATCTATTACTGCCTGCTTCAAACCTACCCATGAGCTGCTGCACTATTTTAACTCCAGCCTTGATTCCTAATCTTTGTCTCTTGTATGATTTTGTTTCAGATTCTGCTTTCATTTTCCATTCCTCTTTCTCACCACCATCATTTCAGTTCTGCTTACCCTGCCACCAGGATGCGAGGGATCTCTCCAGCAAAGGCTTCAGCCATCTCTCTGCTGCCCACGTTGGCGATGCAGTGCAAGGCCAGACACATGAAGGTAGGGTTTCTGCTCGACAGGTCGTTCTTTATGGCATTGTTGATCAGCCTGATCAACTCGCTATTGCTGTTCACCAGCACCGAGATGAACAAATAACCCTACGAAGAAAACAATAAGCACAACATTTAATCATACACCAAGCAAGCCATCAACCTGAAACAGAGTTAATAAATTCGAAATTCAGGCCACTGAAAATATCTCTAAAAATAATGAATTAAATAAACACATAAATGTTTCTCTCACACAGCAATACTGAACTGTAATTATTATTATTATTATTATTATTATTATTATTATTATTATTATATTAGGCACACAGCAGTGGTTATGCAGTAGCCAGATACTTTAACTATAATAAATACTGAGTTATACTGAGTCATATGATATAACAAGCTATCGCAGATGCTACTAATGCAATAAAATATTGTATATAAGTAAAATAAAAAATAAGATCCAATAATACAATACAAACTGCAGTATATTAAACTCATCAGTCTATGATGCATTTAATTATGGATTTTGCCATGTTATGATATCTCCATCATAATCAGGAGCTCCTGTACAATACAACTGCATTAATGCATAAAATGCCTTGTAATTAATGACAGTGTGTTAATATTTTAGAAAACAATCATGAAATTTCAATAAACGGACCAAGTCTATACTGCTCACAAAAATTAGGTGGTGTTTCATTTTGAAAACGACCTTGATGGATTTCACACTGCATCACGTAAACAAATTAAAGGAAACAGAATTGCAGCATAAAATAAATTTATGGGGTTGTGGTTTGATACATTTGACTAAACACTGGTTAAAACCAACAGACATCTTAATAATTTTTGAATCCATCACTGTGCATCAACCTTTGATAATTCACTTAATACTGTGCACTCTGTTACGTCGTAGGCTTCCCTCCCACTTAAACCCCAGTGCAACCCTGAAGAGCCACTTCATTCTTTTTTCATTCAAGCGTTTATCCTCTTTTACCCCAACAACTCAGTACCACCAGCTCCTCTTCATCAGCACACATACATTTGATGTCTTACAACCAACACTGACTCGTGTGCATGTGACAAATCCTCTTTGGAACTGTAATTATGTGTTTTCCAGCATTGAAACAGCATCAGTAGTCCCTTTAAAATGAAAGCATGAAAGTTTACATAGCTAAAGGTTTTGATGCGCTGTAGGCTAACGACCTCTAGGCCGAACTACCTGCTTATTCTTGTTGAGAAATAGCAGCATGTCAACACAGTTAAGCTGCAGAAAAGAATAAAATGAACAGGGGTCTGTAAGGCAGCCGTGGGAAAGCAGGCTCTGTTTTAAAGAGCTTAGAAAGACCACACAGTCTAAATCCAAGTGGCTTATATGTAACAATGACTGATAAGTATGTAGTGTTTGTCTACATTCAGATGATCAACAAATAATTACTGAATAAAAACATATACAGTGAAGCTCCACAGCAGCTCGTTTCTCCCATTAGAGCCTGAGGACCTGGGTTCAAAGCCCAGGTAGGGTTTGCAAACTAAAGCTTAGGTGGTGCGACTAAATGCCCTCCAACAAACTGGCATCTCATCCATAGTGTACGGCAGCATGCACCAGTGAAATAAAGTGTTACAAGTCTCAAAATAACATTATAAGCATTAAGATGAACAAAGCCAGTTTAAGGACTTTATGAAAAACCTAAAGCCACATCTTACTGCACAGCTTTATAGAGCAATGGTTTGTTTCTTATCTAAGGTGTTTACATTCATTCTTTTTATGCACGGCAGAAGCACTGAGCTAGGATCACCTGATGAATACTATAATTGAGCCTTAATATACAGCTGTGCTGATTTCACATAAAAGGTTGCGTTTGAGGCAACTGCAACGAACATTACATTTCATAACTACAAAATGGTCTGTAAACAATCTTTATCCTTATAATTGCTATAAACAGCTATTAAAAAGCAGCTTTCAGGGATTATTAAGGTCAAATAAGCACTTAATTAAATCAAACTAAGCAAAACACACCCCTGGTAGTAAGAATGCGGATTATGAGAAACAAACGACGTCAAGCAAAGATGCCAAATAATTATTTTAGTAATGAGAAGCGATTCAGGTGATTAATTTGTGTACACTGTGAATGGGAATGGGCTGCATTCAGAGTTTAATAAACAAGTTACTGAAAATGACTGCAACAAATCATGGGCATAAAGTTACGTTTACTTCATCCAAGCTTTTATTTGCAATGAACTGTAGTTTTTCTGCATGGCTACAGTGCTATGTCTAAGACTCCATTTAAACTGCTGCAAGGCACCATGTTTACAACAGTATCTGATCAGGATTCTTGCAAAGTTGCTTAAAAAAAACACAAAAACTTGTTCATTTATATGTACGCGTCTGCTAATGTGCACAACACGTTCTGTGAAATCACGAGTTATGCCACAGAGTAACTAGGTCACTGATTAGAACTATCTGGACATTATTAGAGATTTATAAATACTTGCATGTACTGTACTACAGATAAACATGTAATCAGACGTGATCCGGCACATACCTGTAGTTCAGGAATTTGGACAGATGCCACAGTCCATAAGAGCGGATAAAGATTTTCAAGTAAAAAATAAATAAAAAATCTGCACACTGAATGCAAATGTTTGCTTTTGAGGAGTTGCTTTGTACTTGCATTTCATTATATTTTAAAAGAGATAAAATAAAAACAAAATGTTTAGTCTGTTAGCGCTGCTCAGCTAACTGCCCAGCGTATGTGGCAGAGTCACATTGTGCAGTACTTCTCACCATTTTCTTTTTGGTTGGCTGATATTACTAACCGCTTAGGACACATGGTGACTAATACTGTAATATAAAAGTAGAAAAACAACAACAACAAAAAAAACCTGTCAGACTGACATCATCTTGGCTGAAACGAGTACGAGTTTAAGCAAGAGCCAAATTTTGCTAATCAATTTTTGTACGAATCTTGAAGAACTGGAAGAATCAACTTAGACGAGTTCTAAGGTATGACTTTAAAAAAAAACAAAAAAAACCCAACCCCAAAAATGTTGTGAGGTGCAACAGCTTTTTTTTGGTGACTGTATCCTAGATAAAGAAGCCTAAACACATGGCTAAACACAGTCTACTCTTAAGGAACAGTTCCCCGTCAGTTGCCGTGTAAACATCTCTAGTGCAGCTTTCCCACTCCATCAAAATGGCACATGCTTTTGTATTTTAAGACTTAGATATAATGCTACCTCCCTTCCCACATGCACAGATACTGATTAAGCCGTACAAAACAGGAATATCCAAACAATAAACAATTCACTGGCCTTCAACCACTTCAGCAGATCTCAGGCTACAAGGGGAGAAAAGATATAAACAAAGAAATTGGAAGAAGTTGAGAGTTGCATTATTTCTTTAAGGCAGGCAGATGAACAGCAAGCAGATGTTCATTAGGGTCTGAATCTGGTCACCAGCTGTCTGTGGTGAAACGTTAATCTGACTTATGCACTTGGCAAGAATACAAGAGTTTAGACTAGACGTGCCTATAAAACCCTGTTTATAAGGTTTTACATTTTTTATATTTCATATTATATAAACATATCAGTAAATCCAGAGCCCACATTAGTACTGCATGCCCATAGGGTCATATGCTTAATTATCTGATGGAGAATAATATTGGATTTCTTAGCACCAGAGAGCCTTTAATTCTATTACAGTAAATGTTATATCGTGGCATAAGTACACACACAGAAATAGGGGATATATTAAAATTAATATAAAGTTATTTTTAAAAAATTCATTTAAAATTCATACTCATTTTTTAAACAGTGCATCACAATTACAACATTTTCATGGAATCCTGCAATTCTCTGGTGAAATGTCCAGGATACACCCCTGCCTGCACTCATAAAACTCCAGACCCTAGCTCCCCCAACAATTCTGACCAGTTTAAGCAGCGGAACACCAGGATGCTTTGCTTAAGTCAGTAAATACTTAAAATATGAATAAATAACATGTATACATTTACTGCTTACAAAATGTAGATTTCAAAATGAAATACAAATTAAATAATTAATTTTTGTGAGCAGTGTATATGCAACGTTGTATACATTTTATTTATTTCAAGCATATACACTGTTCACAAATATTAGGGGACATTTTATTATGGGAGATGTCATTTTGAAGAATTCCTTAATTTGTGTGAGCAGTAAATATCAGAAATAAGTTAAGACTCAACTCTGATTCCTCACTTTTTTTCCTCTAGATTATTTCTGGTCTGTAACAGTAAAATATCCTGCCAGGCTCAAAGAGTACTGTAGCGTCATGTCATGAAGGTATTTAAAAAAAAAAAAAAAATGTATTATTTGGCTTTTTCTACATAACAATGATGTTATTCCGCTCAAGTTTATTTGAGCCGAGAATAAGAAAACCCAGCTGAGCATCTGAGTTTGGCTTACAGGAAATGGAGTGCTGAAACAATGACTTCACAGGAAGTGCTGCTCCAAAAAGTGACGGCATCATCAAATTCCTCAGAAGGGCAAAGTGACGGACAAGCAGAGGTAAAAGGGAGTGCCGATAAACAATCTGGCTAAGGTCTAGAGGAAATTTATGCCTGGGGTACAAAGAGCAACCGGAGGACTGCAAATGTTTGACAGTGTGATTCGCTCTCTGCTTTTTTTCAGGTTCACACGACTCCCTGGGTTTGTGCTCTCTGTGCGAGAGCGTGCGAACAACGTGAATCCGACTGGTTAAGTGGGTGGAAGATCAGCGGGAGATGATTAGAGCTCACGGCGAGCAGACACAGCACGATGTGTCAGTCCAGCACAACCTTTCATTCTGATTCTCTGCAGTATGAATATTAAAACACAGATGCACAAAAGGCACAAAAGGCATTCAGCAAACGATTCACAAACATCTATCCGCAACGGAAACGCAGACATAAAAACAGACTTACTATCTGTTTCTCCGTGTACTTGTTAGAGCTGAGCAGGTTGACTGCTTCCATGTGGCCGAAGTCGATATCGTGGCCCAGCAGGAAGATGAAGAGCAGCTTGCAGACATACTTCTTCTTGCTGTAGCCATCCAGAGCCTTGTCTCCCTTAAACTTTGAGCGAATGTTGGCCAGCTCTTTGTTAATTCGCTTGATCTCAGCCTCCTTACTTTTGCCTGAGGAAATAAGCAAAGAAGAACAGGAGCATCAGTGATGACCAAAAATAAAAATAAATCTGTACCCAGATTACCAATGGAAATTGAGGGTCGTTTTGTTCAGTTTGCATATCTGCTCGTATTTTTTGTTTTTAATAAACCTAATTTATTAGTGATACTAGAAACCGACCGGTAAGCCATTATGCCGGTGTTAACAGACAACATGAGCAAAGTACGTACAGTGGAGGTTCAGAAAGCTGTCCAGAGTTAATTTCAGACAAAGCCTGAGGTTTGGTCATGCACCTACTGTTTTTACCCATGATCGCAATCTGAATTTATGTTCAAATTTGGGGGCAGAAATTTTCAAATGGCGCATTTATTGGCTGAACTGGTCAAATAAATGCTCACAGTCCTCATACTCTGTTAAAAATAGTACATTATTAGCTCAAATCAAGGCTTTGTTTCCCAAGTTCAATTTGTTCGCTGTTCGTTTTGGCTGAAGGTTTTCAGTTTCTCTCTACCGTATAACTCGAGACCATATAACTAAAAGAAAAGGTGTAATGTGAAGCTAATTTAATTTTATCAGGGCCCATTTTGCTGTTATGTTGGAGAAAACACAGATATTTCAATACATGTTCAAATAGTGATGGGCGATGAGCGAAAACTGCATCCAACTACATTTTCCACTACCATAAAAATGGACCACCCACTTCTTTAACTGGCACATAGGCCACACCCACTTCAAAAAGCAAAGAGTCACAAGCCAGACTTCACTGCTCCTGACAGGCAGAGAGGCCACGCCCACTCAGTCTTACAAATTACAGGTAGTAGGTTACGACAACAAGATGTGATCTGAAATAATTATACAGGGAATGCAACACAATATAAAACTGAAGCATAATTACAAGTTATCCTGAGTGAGGAGTTGCCCAAACATATAAACTTGTTTTTCATATTAGCATTTCTTAATCTAACGTGTGGGAACTATCACACTGGGTCACCTTCTGTACAGTCCTTTTCAACATCTAAAGTGCTGGATCGGGAAACGTTTGGGTTTTAAGTCGAGCAGCTGATGAAGAAGCGTTTAATTGTACATAGGTCTTAGCATAATGATCACCATGGCTGGTCGTTTCCTTAAACTAGTGATCCAGATTGATTTAGTTCTGGCCGATACAGATTGGGATTGAAATTTGCATTAATATTATGATTATTATTGTACTGTGTTTAAGGTTATAACATGCTGTCTTGCTTTTTTTTTTTTGCAGAATATTAAAAATCTCAGCGCATTAGCAATGCATGATATAGCGCCAGCAAATATACACTGCTGACCAAACATTAGCAAATATTTCATTATGGGATATTGCATTTTGAAATATCTCCTAATTTGTGTGAGCAGTGTAGTATTTGCATATATGCAAATGGCTGTTACACATTAAGCAAAAGAACTGACATTACAAACTAATTATTTATGCAGGTGTGTTATTTCTTGGGCTCTCAATCTTTCTGATACACTACATTTTTCTGGTTGCTGCCTGTACCAATTTAATTTTTTTTGAAGGTAAAGAAAATAATGAAACAAAACCATTTTTTCTTTAAATGCACCTTGGGATTAAAGTTTAATTTGAACGTTTTATGGCTTGTTTATGACCAAAATAAATTGCTGATAAAAACAGTTCATATATGCTTTCAGTTCATATATAATGTAAATGCTTTTTAAAGGTTTTCATATTGGCCCAGGAAATTTGACTTTGGTGCATCCCTTTCACACATGACATTGCTGCTAATACACTGCTAACAGAAATTATGGGATGTTGTTTCTTTTTGAAACCGAGTTGGACCCACTTTGCCGCACGCTCATTACAAGTTGTGGAATAGAATATGGAACGCTAAGTGGATCGGCCCTGTTAGTCTGATATCCGATGAGAGAATGTCGCCAATATTGGACTGGATAACGATATAGCATCATATCGTAGTAATCTCTATCTGAAACTGTTTGTGTGTGTGTGTGTGTGTGTGTGTGTGTGTGTGTGTTACCTAGGTATTTTGTGTGGATAGTTTGATGGGCAATAACTCGATGGTCGTGTTTGATTTTGTATTTTACGATAGATTTTGTGCCTTCTTGCCATTTGAAGAGAATATGCAAGCAACTACTGGACAAAACATACTTGGGCAATCTGCTTTGAAATTCAAAATCCTGACAAATACAGCCCCGCCCTTTAATGAACCTTTCTAAGCCACATCCACATAAACACACGTACGCTGCTCAAACTGGATGCTAGTGTAGCCATATTTAAAGGGATGCCCAATTATAATCGATTTTAGCAGTCTACATCATTAAAAAATGTGCAACATCAATTTTCCACCACACTCTTTACTAAGGGATGATTGAATGTTTAATCAGATGTTACAAAAAGCTACAGCAATCACACTTGGTTTAACCAAACCAAATCTCCTGTTGTACAGTAGAATAATTACAAATAAAGGACAACCACTGCACATTTGTCTTTTACTGTTCTGTGCCAAGCTCAGCACAGTCATACTTCATACACAGGAATGTCTTCCTATGGAAGAATGCAGGAAGCAGCTCACAGCATTATATAGAGTCCAGGAACAGATTACTCACAGGCCTTACCATGCAGCTCACAACACCATTACACTGTTCATTCATCTTTTTATAGAATGGGACCGAAAAACACCCATTTAAATTTGCACAAGCCTGAACATCAGCCATCCAGTGATAACATCATAAACCCCTACAATGAGCTACATATCAGTGCAAGCAGATTGTGGGCTAGCGGGACAACTGAAGATTTACTCAGAGCAGTTCCTCATCATGCATTATACACGCCAAACAAACAAAGGTATAAAGCAGTCTGGCTGGTGCATGGAGAACAGAATACATGTTCTCAACCTGCAAGACCTGATTTTAGCCGTTGCTGCTGCCCAAACGCCAACCACCAGACTGTTTTGGTTAGTTCCCGGTGATTATTTGCAAGTAAGATCAGGAACGAAGGGAGCTCGAACAGCAGTACAATGTTGAACCCACACCCATTTCAGTTCAGGATTAAGATAATGAAACACTCGCTCTTGTATCGTAACAAACCAGTTACATCTGTTGTTAAGCTAGTAGTCTAAACACATTCTGACTCATTCTCTTGAAGGAGTGTTCAGGCTGCGACTTCATGCTGTCATGACGGTACTACTGACTGAGCACCAAAGCACAACAGTAAATGGCTAGCACATAAATCATGCACAAATGTGTCTTCTGCCCAGTTCTGAAAAAGCCACAGCCATCTGCTTTCTGGGTAGACAGAACAGCTTCCTCTCACCCAGGCGTCAGACATATGGACACAGAAGGTATGCTAGAACCAAGTTTGGGTTTGGGCCTGGTCCAGTATCTTAATAGATTGGTACCTGCTACGGTGTTGAACTAGGGCTGGACCACATTCTGTAAATGAACATATCAGAAGCTTAATTAAGTAAATTAAATCACCTGCACGAGACTCACTTTAGCATTTCACTCTCTTACAGACACAAAACCAAACTTCACAAACCTCTTTCTCAAGCACACTCCCACCCATTCAGACCACGTTTCTGGGCAAGTATGTGATGCATTGAAGCGGGAAAAGTGTTTATCGAGAGGAAACAGTTTAAGGGTCTGCAGAATGTGCGTTTAAGTTCTACATGCAGAGTTCAGAAACAGTAACAGTAGATGGAAGCAAACTAATTGTTCTTGAAATAAACAACGCTGGATCCTGGCTGACACTGGTTTGGGGTTTGCAAGAATAATGTAGTACAAACAATAGTTATCCCCATAACCAGTGACCGGACAATCAGTCTCACAGAACTGATCTGTGCTGGTCAGATTTACGCACACCCGCCCACCGGGGCGTTATTGGCATGAACACAGCCACACAACACGCATGTCATATGTTTACATGTACAGAGCTTTAAAGATGGCTAATTCACTTGCAGGTATGTTTATGAGACAGTGCTTAAAGCTAGATCAAGGTTAAAGATAGAGATTACACAGTATCAGGCACATGCAAAATGTCATTAGCAATGAAGCAGTTTCCATTAAATGAAAAGCTGGACAAAAATCTGTATGCATTTAATTACTTATAATTCTTAGACAGAAAGAATATTGGAATCTGAAAGTCATATTTCACCACAAACAAAAACATCTAAATTGGCCACAAGTGTTCAATTGCTGCATCTCCAATATATCTCGACATTTTACTGGGCTGCATTCCCTACACTGATGAGATTTATTCAACTGTTTAGCATAGCCTTACCAGCTGCATGCATATTATTCCTAAAAGGGCTCAGTCATGACATCCCAGGACATCCTCTTTCCCAACACATTCTGTTAAATGGTAGTGTTACACACAGTGCAGATATGCACACTGCAAACTAAGCACTCTGATCCAAATGATCAATGTTTTATCCATGCTCTGTCCTGTAGATCACTAAACAACACATGACTCTTCATAAAAGCTCGCCTCTGCACCAATTATTGTGTGCTGTGGCAGAGGTCCTACATTCAGAGGTCATACAGGACATTATGAACGCATGGGAAAAGGAAGGAAAACGGTGCATTTCTACAATCAGATCGTCACAATTATATATTCTGAAGAACCAAGCAGGAAGCATCGTCATCGGATGCGATTTAAACAAGGTGATTATAAAGTAAATGCAATATACATTTAGTACTGACCAACCAACGTTCCAAACGTACACTGCTCACAAAAAATGAGGGGATATTGCTAAATGAATATGAAGCGATCAAAAGGAAAAGAAGCGTCCAATTGTGTTTCATTAAACAATAAACAATCAGAAAAGCAAACTAAAAAAATCTAAAAGTTGTTCAATTATGCAAATGAGTTGCAATCTCAATTATGGTGATTGAGCAGTAAGTGATATATATTCACAGGGGTGAACAGAAGCATGTCAAACTGTACAAGACTGCCCCCATATTGGCTGTTCAGTAGGGTGTATGGTCACCCAAGAGTGTCAAAACACACAGACAGCGATGGGACATGGAAAGGATCAGATTGTCCAGCAGTTCTTGTGGGATCCTCTCCATATTAATTTATAAATGTCCCCTCATTTTTGAGAGTAGTCTACATGAAGCACAGGAAGCCCAAATTTTATCCATATTACATCAACTCAATGAGGCCAACGAGTGTGTTTACATGCACTTAATACGACAACTGCAGAAAATCAGCTCCATGACTTTACATGTACTTGGACAATCAGATAATGGAAACCCTCCACTGGAAACCCTAAACAGATTTCTACTTTGCAGCCAACCAATAATCTATACAGAAATATTCAAACTTTAATATTACATAATAACATTTTCTCAAGTATATACTGCGTTTCAGGGTCTCCACCCCCCAAAGTTTCTGATAGCCGGTTTGCTGCCTTTAATTCCTCGGCACGTTTAATTCCAGGGTTGCCAGATCAAGTCTCTCCCCATTCGCCCTCACTCTCCCCGTTCATAGTTAACTGTATTCATTCTTAAATCCTGCGTTAGTCGTTCCCTACAACAGTTCAGCATTAAAACTTCTACACAAAGTAAGGAATTTCAGACAAGTCGTATTTATAGGTTTGTTCCAGTAATCTATATATAAAGAGAAACTACACATTTAGGGATGATTCAGATCACAAAGTGCAGCCAAAGCAAACCCAGGCTGTGACGTCAGACATCGCCAACACAACTGCTTAGACAACAGAGACACACTGGACTAACTGAGTGAATGGGAACAGTCTACACATTATCTGAACAAACAGACCATACTGACTTCTGTGGTTGACAGATATCAACCGTTAAACAAGCTTGGGACCGTGTTCAAAGTCTTTCATATTCCGCCCACCATAGCTGGTGTCGAAAAAAATAAAATAAATAAAAAAAGGTTGGTACTCAGTGTTCATGCGAAACAGAATATCACACCAAGTTCACACAAATAACAATTCAAGCAAAACCTCGTTTCTGCTTATTGGCCACATTTCACATCTCAAATGAAACCAAACATTGCGTGATGGTACTGGACCTGCACGTTATCTAAATTAATCAAGTCTCTCTCTTGTAGATCAACAGCCAGCATTCTTATATGAGCTCACAAGACCAAATATCATGCTCAAGATTAAACCAGGATTATATTCAGCATGGTCGGTTTTTTCTGTGTATATTGCTGTATTAGCACATATAGACCTGGCACTGATCATAGTGACCAAAACCCAATTGTTTAGTCCACCAAGTAAAATCTTGGCTCACAGAATTCAATCTTTAGGAAATGGTCTGATCAAAGAAAGGTTGGAATTGGTGGGAAATTAGCAGAAAGGTATTTAGACTTAAAAAAAAAAAAAAAAAAAAAAGCACCATCGAGGAAGGAAGGGCCGCTAGAAAATGTTGTAAATGTAGTCTGACCTGCTTGGGGAGAGACTTCCTCTTTGTCAAGACGCGTTCCCTTTTCCAAACACAGCTGCCTGGGAAAACAACTTTATTCGCCTGCTCGGCATTAATTACTTGTGCCAGTGCACATAATTAATACGCTGGCCTGCCTTTCGACAGTCAATAGCACTGCTACTATGAAACCAGAGCGTACCCAGAGCGCCTCTCAGTTAAGCTAGACCGAGCGCGGACGTTTTACGCAAATCGTCCTGATGAAAAGAACTTCAAAAAGCAATCCTTAAGCACTTTCGAACTGCATATAACATTCTTCCATCCAATGTGATGGTTGTCATTTCTCGTATCGGTAGTACAGGCTATGGGTTCGATCCTGGGTCGATGCCTAGTAATTAATACTAATTATTAGCCACGTGTATATATACGTATACGCTGTGCAAAAAAACACTCTAGTCCCTGCAAATAAAAGAAATGACTAGAAACCATGTATAAAGTAAATTTAAGACTCCATTTTTTGTAACAATTTCACATACAGGTACTCCCCATTTAACGCTGGTCTGGTTTTCCCTCAAATTTAGATTCCTTTCTATCGATAATCAGTATGATACTCTCCTGCACTCTGGTATGCTAAAGAAAATCAGGAGTGAGTGAAAATGAGTGACGTAGGGAGTGAAAATGTGACTATTTTTCACTTCCAGTACATGAGTTAATAAACTATGTGAGATATGTAATACTTATCAAACTGGGATTGGCCTTTTTTAGATAATATACTGTTGTAAAGCTGCTTTGAGACAATGCTCCATTGTAAAAAGCGCTGTATAAATACATTTTTTGATTGATTGATTGAGCTACAATAATCGATTTTGCCCGACTGTACTTTAAAGTAAATGTTTTAAGGTTTAAGATTAGCCAGTTAAGAAATTCAGAGGGGTTTTAAATGTGAACCGGGGGCTAAAAGCGTGCAATCGCATGAGACGGCCTAGGATGCATACAGAGTGGGGTTTGTTCTTCCTTAGGCCAGACTTTTTAAATTGCTTGTTCCTCGGATGCCCCTACTTAAGAATCTACTGAGGATGGAGGAAAAAAAAAATCTGAACTTTTCAATTTCTCGAGGACTATGTGGAATCAATACAAGGAAGGAGGAAGAAATAAAAATCATTTTTTTAAAATTTACAAATAAAATGTATTTAATCTACAATTAAATTAAAGTGAATCTGGAAAAAAAATTAATGTACCGAACAATGCCGTTGGCTCTCCATCGGTGGGCGGAAAAAGCTAAAAGCTAAAATAATATATATATTTTTTTTATTTCAACAATTAGTACTGTGGCGGATCCTCAAAAAAAGCAATAAAAAAAAGTCTGGCCTTATCTAGAGTGTGTTTCATTTGCCATTTACCTACACTAGGGATTGTGGACCTAGTGGGACTGTGGTGGCCTAGTGGTTAAGGGACTGGATAAAGGCGTCTGCTAAATGACATAAATGGAAATGGAAATGGAAGCCTAGCGGTTAAGGTACTAGACTCTGGACCTGATGGTCCTGGGTTCGAATCCCACCTCTGCCAAGCTGCCACAGTTGGGTCCATAAGTAAGTCCCTTAACCCATGATTGCTTGGATTGTAAGACTGTATGAGTTGTAAGTCGCTCTGGATAAGGGCGTCTGCTAAATGCTGCAAATATAAATGTACACGTCTGACCTATAAATATGCGTTTCCTTTTGCTCTGGTCGCAGTACAAAGACATGGCCGGCCGTGTGGCAGCTGCACGTTCCCGTGACCCGTCCCTTAAATGATAACCATCCAGACGGTTGTGTCTGCACAGGCCCTGCTTTGGCTGCCTATAAGGCTGGTGCAATATGGTGATGATTAATATCCTATCACAGACATGGACGCTGGCAGCATTCGAGAGAGGTCAGCCTCGTCATTAAGTTAATGTTCGCCTACAGTTCTGGCTGAACACAGCACCTTTTATGGAATTATTATAATTAGTCAAGCCATTAGGCTTAATGGGGAGTAATGTCCAGTTAGATGTTATTTGGTAAAACAACATGCCAGAGGCTGGAGGTGTTTTATTACGGCTCTATATTAAGCCCGCGCTGGAAGCTAGAAAATGTTTCCAGATCGAGGGCAAAAATTGGCTGGCGCTAATTCAGTTTCCACATCAGCCCGGAGAGGGACCACCCACTTGGAAAATAAGACCCGACGCGTCTGTGTGCTCTGCGGTGACTCAGGCAGAAGGGAGTTTTTCGACGAATACGATCCCGCTGCTTTTGACGGGCGAAATTAGGCTGCCTTGTTAAAAGCGGACGTTGTAATCCGGCGGCCGTTCGAGCAGGATACCTTCGCCGCTCGCTTTCACCGTAAACAACGCGCGCCGGCCGTGTAGATTAAATAACCCCCACCCCCCACGCCCCGATTACAAAAGTTAATCCAATTTAGCCCTTGCGTCGCCGGGCCGCATGCCACGGCTCGGCCGAACCCTCGATGGGCCGAGACGTTGTTGCGTTTGGACCGCGTGTAGTTCCCTTTCCAGTCGCGTGTTTGCGTTCGGCTCCTTTCAGGCCTGGCCTTGGCCTGCAACAAGCAACAGTAAAGCTTTGTCACATGAACGGCGCGAGAATGTGCAGCACTGACTCTCTCATTCCTGCGGATGGGACTAGGCTTGTTAATCAAATGCTTTCCAGATCACACTTCAGCTCAGGTAATTACTCTTTCCAGGGGAACGGCTGCACATAAAGGCTTTTATAAACACACTCCAATAACTACTTTAATTGCGGCTCAGGACGGATAATAACCGAGCTGTTTGGTGTTTGCGTTGCGAGCTGAACAGTGTGAAATATGAACGAAACATCCCTGGTCGTGCTGTCCGTGAGATTTATGATTGCTTTTCAATGGGGTTTATGCCACGGTCGCTGTTTGACTTTGGTCACGGCCCATTTGCCTTACACAAGCAACATCCTTCTTTATTCGAGTGCGTGGTGTCAACTGTTAGTAGATGTTTCCCCAGGAAGTGTGCCCTCTCTCTCCAATGCCCCGTCCACCCTTTAGATAAACCTTTTATTGAAGATAATGCACAGGGCTAGAATTAAATTTCAGCTTTGCATTTTCTTAACCAAATGACCTCATTGTGAAACAAAATCGCACTCAAAATAGAGTTTCAGGAATCCTGCTCCCGAGCTTATTGTTCGTTTTTTTTTCAAGCCTATCAATGTTTTACTTATTACCATATTAATGATTATACTATTAAGTCAACTCAAATTTATTTATATAGCACTTTTTACAACGGAGCATCGTCTCAAAGCAGCTTTACAATCTTATATGATCTTAAAAGGTAAATCCCAAATTGAGCAAACCTAGGGCGACAGTGGAAAGGAAAATCCCTGAAAGTAGAAGGAAGAAACCTTGGGAGGAACCAAGACTCAAAAAGGG
>JAUZSV010164799.1:0-13197 GCA_034780495.1 Parotocinclus cesarpintoi | reverse complement strand
CGGATGTCTCTACTTAAGAATCTACTAAGGAGTGGGGGGGGAATACAAATAAATCTTTATTTTTCAGCACTTTTCAATTTCTCAAGGACTATGTGGAATCAATACAAGGAAGAAATAAAAAAAATGTGTATTTAAAAATAACATTTATTTAACCTACAATTAAATTAAAGTGAATCTGGAAAAAAAATTAATGAACAGAAGACAACCGTTGGCTCTCCACCTGAGGGCGGAAAAAACAAAAAAATACCAATATATATATATATATATATATATATATTTGTATTCCCCAAATAGGCAGATCCATGAAACAAGCAATAAAAAAGTCTGGCCTAAATAGGAAGATAGGTATTCAGATAATTTAATTTGTAGCCGCTACGTGAACAGAAACAGGGCAAAATATCAATAAAGCGTTTTATTTCCACAAATAAAAATCAAGCTTGTGCATAAGTGTACTGCTGAAGGATAGTGTTATGTGGCTTACTTTTCCTAAAAAAGTAGATACAGTTTTCAACATGACACAAATATGGCAACTGCTCAACACTGCTTGTCCTTTCCTCAACGCACATATTCTACAAAATGGTATAAACAAAAAAGGGCTTGCATGTAAAAACAGAGATCCTTGATGTCCTTTAAGAAGCGGAAGTCACCAAGGAAGCTGAATTTATATTAAAAATATTCTCACTGCCGAGGCTGGTTGGATTTACTGCCATTCCATTTGGAGCCTAAAGGCCTTCTGCTTATTTATAGTACAGTGACAGGAAGGCAAGTCGTCCTACACATACATACGACTCAGCTGTGATAATGTGAGTGACATGCAATGAGCCAATTGCAGCCAGGGTTCTCTTCTGATTGGATTGAAGTGGGAGATTGTTGTGAATGGGTCATGACAGTAGCCCTCAAGAGTGCTGCTTCTTTATTCCTCACTCATCTACTCACCATTCCCCCCTCACCATTTCTTACATTTTGCTGACTCTAGGATTCCTGCCTTGTCCTCAACCCACCCACCACCCTCCAGAAAAGCTCTCAAGTCGCATTGCATCACAGCCAACAGTATTTAACTATGGTCAGTGACAGCTGTAAGCCATTGTAATATAGAAGAGTGGAGGTAGTGGTAAACACCAGTGCTGTGCATGTCAACAGTACCTTCCACACCATTCCATCTGTCCACTTACAGAACAGTATTTTGGGCTGCTGTATTTCTACAGGCATAATCAGTACACACCTGGGGCATGATGATAATCAACCTTAATACACAGCTGCTTTGAGTCTGTGTATAAGAACTGTACAAATCAAATGAACGAAAAAAGTAGATGCCAGGGAAAGAGAGTAAAGCTGCTAAACCAATTACTGAGGTCCATTAGAGAAAATGTTGCTGCTTCATGTACCTAAGTCAGTCATAATCAATTTTTAGATTCTCATTTTCAGGCTATATTTGTTACTGTCTATAATATTGATGACCTCTGACTGTGTAAGTGCTTTGCATGTGAAACGTGACACATCTTGACTCCACTACCATTATGTCCAAAAATAGAACTTGCAGCTACAAAATAATGGGTGAACTAGCTGCACAGGCACATGTTTATTTATTCATTTTCCCCAGCTTAATTTGATAATTCTGTTGTCATTTCTTAAGAGATTTGTGATTGTCCATTTCTCTAAAATACAGTACTGAGCAAAAGTCTGAAGTCATCATTAGATAACATATACCATTGTTTTAGGAATTGTTTAATTACCATATATAATTATCTCAGTCCCTTGATAAGAATACAACCAGCAAATACAGAAATGTGTATCAAGTATTTAAAAATTGAAATAAATCAGAAAAATACTTACTAAAGGCTACAGTATTTAATGTGATCTCCCCTTACATAGCAGTAACAGCATCTTACAGCTTCATCCAGATGCCAATTTGACCCTTCTACAACCTGAAGAAGCTTCATCAGTAATGGTATTTTTGGAAGAGCAGCAGACAAGAAAACACAACGCAAAAATATGCAAAAGCACGCAAGGATTGGAATGAAGATCAGTGGAAAAGAGTACTATGGAGTGACAAATTTTTTAACAACATGTTATATATTGTCATTATAGCATTGCTAAAATGCAATGATGGCTTAAGACTTTTGCACAGTAATGGAAATGGAAAAAATGTAAATGTTAGCAAAGGCTTTAGTTTCACAATTATAGCGCTTCAGTCAAGGGCTAACTGATTTAGAATTAAAGTCAGAAATGATCTCATATCATGCTTGTTTGTGTGTTAATTTAGATTACTTAACATCACTGTCAGCATTAATGGCCATTTATGGCAGACACAAAGTCACATTAATACACGTGGTTAATTTGAAACTAGTCATACATACACGGGCCAACATGGTATAATCAATTAACCTAATGCATGTCTTTGGACTGTACTGAATTAGTTATGTCAGAGTCTACTGGTGTTAAAGGAGCAGTTTAGTTGGCATTCTCTGCAGATGTCCAGACATGCTGTCAGTGAGGAGGCTGCAAAATGTGCTCCCTGCTGCTCAAACCTGTAGATTAAAAGTCAGCCATTTCAGTGCTAAAAGGCAGAGCCCCAATTCAATCCCAGCATAGCAAAGCACCTTGGGGCAAACAGGGTGATGCCGACTGCTAAATGACACAATTGGAAATATTATGTGAGAAAATTGACAGTACAGTAGTAGGTGAGAAAGCACTGGAGAAATTCCATTAAGCAAAGCAGTGAAGTACTTTCCCTAGAGCAGTTTCTGCCCTAAAGGAATGTTTTTTTATAGGTGATGCAATAATGACAATTATGACTGGCTTCGCCAGTGAAACATCAGTGAAGTGAAAGTGGCTCATTCTACAATGGAAATACCATGAGGCTTTTTTTTATTTTGTCCTGTGTTATTAGTTACAGTATATTGTTTGCTAAATGTGATTTGAAGTATCAGATATAAAGTAAGTAAGCATATCTAGGCAGATGGAAAATTGTATTCATTTTTGTAACACAATTTTTTCTAATTTCAAGTAGCATTTCAAAGTAGTGGAAGTTGAAAACCAACTGCCTTGGATGTATACTGATGGATTTGGATTTGGATGGAGTATGACTACAAGTGGGTTCACAATTTGAACAGGGTACCATTACAAGTGTTTTATTTTCTGAAATGTAATAATAAGTTAACATTTTTCAATTATTCATGAAACATCAATCAAACAACTGTTATGAGTTTTACTAAAAGTCTATCTAATTAGCAGTTAAAATGAAAACATGAATAATATTGAATCACTTGAAATACTAATAAAAAATCTTCTTTTAGATTTACAATAAAAAAAAAAAGATTAAATACACTGCTCGCAATTAGGGGATATTTTACAAGGGAATATTTCATTTTTAATTTTCCCCTAGTTTTTGTGAACAGTATATATGAAGAGCAGTTCCTTTGTCTTTCCCAGTGGGATCAGTGGGAGCAGAGGTCTGACTCTTATGGACTGCTCACTGGTTTATTAAAGGTAATCATGCAAATAGGATTTGTCTCCAAGCAAAAAACTGAATTCACGCTGTTTAGCTAGAAGTTTGATTGTGGGGCAAATTACAGCACACTAATTTTTTGACATAACTTAAGCCAAAGTATCAATGACCTATTGAATATTGCAGTGTTTTCAAACTAGCCTTTATCTGCATCACTAATATACAATATATGATTTGCAAATACTAGTGTTATATTAGAGTATAATATAGGGTCTGCACTAACATCTACAAGTTTGGAATCATGAAGTAGCTCTGTTATTAAAACAATTCTAAAAATACAGGAATATGTATCTTATCCCTTCCAGTATTTACATATAAGTATTGTACAATCACACCTCACTCTGGATGTCCTCACGAAGCTCAAAATTGCTGATATAACGCTCAGTTGGGGGAAATGTTGGCCAATCACAGCAGTCTTGTCCTGGATGAAGTGCAAAGGTGTGGAGACCTCAAGCTAAAGCACTAATTTGTGGCTTCCACATGGAGACAGACGGAGTACTAACAAGTCACATGTCCCGCTTTGCTTGGAAGCAAACCGAAGAGAACTTTTCACATCCATCACAGACAAGAGCTTATTAGTCCTTCTTCTCTTGCATACATAAATTCAGCGGAATGAACGTGTAAGGGCGTCTGCATGTCTCCAAGTGTCTGCGAGGTTGCGTGTGGTAATTTGCCTTCTCGTTTTAGTATGTGCTGAAGGACAGTTTTGTTTCTATTTATTGTGTGGGACTTTTAGAGCGATGGATTTCAAGCATCCACATCCTCCAGCTCTGTGCCAGATTGAACTTTACCTAGCCAAGTGTAACAATGTTGACGGCTGTGTCCTCTGTTTAAGAGAGGCGCTTCCCATCTTCCTCTTATTCTGGATTACGAAATCGTGCTCTTCTTTGCTTTTCTTACCCTCTGACACCAGGATATAATGTATATCTCATCAGTTATGGTCAGACAGAACACTGGTAATAAGTTCATGAATATAAATGTATACAGGTGTAGGCAAACGCCTGTGCACTCCTGACTCACTAGGACAAACATAAATATGACCGTGGTAGAGGAGGGTGGTTTAGCTTCTCCAGCCAGTTTTTGACACCAGTGTAACACAGTCAGTAGCCTAAGGTACAAAGTAGTAGATAAACCCAGGGGTAAGTTTAGCAAAGCTGTTTTTTGTTTTGGATTCTTAAAAAAAATTCCTAAATATGTTACAAAACAATAAAAGATTTATTGATTTGCTAAATAAAAAGAACCTAACCTCTACCGGGAATAAACTGACAAACATTTCTAAAGCCCTATTTGGATGGGGTTCAATTTACATGCGGAGGTAGATGAATGTATTCTTACCACAGGATGTCTGTATAAAAATTTATTACCAAACTGAAACTTAAAGATCTACTTTTGTTTTAGGTCAAACATTGCTCATTTGCATAGTTACACAATATACACTGCACATTAGAAATATAAACATAAAGAATACTACTTGGTGCCAATGATGAGAATTATAACTTAATATTGAACTAAATGCAACCTCAGGCACTTACCTACTTGAGAAAAACGGCAAAAACTCTTTTTCGACAGGATAAGGATCCTTTCCAAGGATATTAATACGTGTATTTACACAGGATTAAAATAATGCTTGCAAAAATCTATGGATATTTCAAAATGAAGTATCTCATAATTAAATATCCCCTAACTTTTGTGAGCAGTATACTATTAGTGTTAGCTAGTGCTAGGTAAATGGACTGCTCAGTTTGTAAAAATTACTGATGTGCTTTGGAGTGGGACTCAAATTGTCCCAGCTCGAATATTCAAAATCCCTTCCGAAAAGGGCTTAAGACGCTACACCTCGCCCAATTCAGCTGTCATTCAGGTTCGAATCTTATAAGCAAAAAGCTTCAAGTTTTCACTGGCACTGCCACATTGACCCCTGCAACTGATTGGCTTGATCAAGGCAAGCTTTGGCTTGTACCATGTGCTTTCTGACCAGAATAGAACATGTCAGGGGTTTGTAGTTTGGGTTCCAAAAATTTTGTTTGTATATTTTGGTTACATTTTAATCAGTTAATTAATATGTAATTTGATCAGCCTTGGAAAATAATATTACTGTACAATAATATAAAAATAACTGATTATCAGCAATACCATACCATACAAGGCACTGTTTTTTTAGTTCTGTGTGTCTTAAATACAACTGTACAACTGCAAAAGTCAAAAACGATTTAATTTCATGATAATAATAATTATTATAGCTTTTCTTTCATTTTGGTTCAGGCACCATTTGAAACTGTTGACACACATTGTTTGACATCTAGCTACAAGGGATCAAGCTGAGGGACTACAGAAGGCCGATCTCAAAACAAATGTCATTATGTGGGAAACACAAAGACATTAACAGGCAATATAGAGTAACATATCTTGGTTATAGCTATTTTTATTATTATTATTATTACTGATATTTCCATCATGCTGTGAATTCTGCTATTATGATAAAAGAAAAAAATCACAATGTACATTGCATTACATATTTGCCAAACGACAGACAATTGCTTTTATCACTATTTTCGCACCAATCTAAACCTAAAGACGTTCATTTGCTTATGTTGAGTGTTGACTAACACTGTAGTTAGTATTCAGTGCCAGTGACATGTCAGTGTGTACTTGGTTACTCTGTATTGACCTCAGGTGATTGTGAGGGTATGAGTGTTTGTTGGGCTTTGGTGGACTAGGGTCATGTCCAGTGCAGCACTCTCTACAGTCTCGAACTTTCAGAATAGAGTGCTGGCTGACGCACCAACAGGCTAAGCTGTTCCACACGATGAATAAATGTTTTTTTGAGTTTTACATTTAGATTAACTAGATACAATACACACTAACCTAATTTTTCATCACAAATCCTTTCAAAAGTGCCTGGTAACCGAAATGAACAATAAGTGAAGCAAATGTAAATCCAATGAATCCATTCTGGACACTCCAAAATATTAACACAATTTATACACTATACTCAAACAACACTAGTGCAAAAAACACTGAAAAAACAATGGATATATTTTAGATGATTGTGTGGAGTGATGCTCTCTCAATAAGAAACATAGCCAAAATGAACGTCGAATGTTTGGTGTAACTCTTAGAGTCATTCCCTCTTTCGCTTATCACTCTAACCTAGACAGCAGTGAGCTTAGGCAGGTGAAATACAAGCAGATGGAACAGATTGAGACTCGTACTCACGTTGGCGGTTACTTCACTACTTTGGTTTATTTACAACAACGAGCGTAATAAACCAAAGCTCAGAGGCGTTACTTGCAGAAATAAATTGTCTAGTTCAGCACAATGCTCTCTGTTACTACACAGTGTAATAATGCGCATACACACTCCATTTGAGGGTCTCTTAAAGAGACAGTACACATATTGTGGTGTCATGTGGACACACAGTCTAAAACTGGGCGGATGAATGATAACTGGGACAGAAGCATGAAAAACATGAAGCTGTATTCTGGTCATTGTGGACATATAGAGTATTTCAAATGGACTTTAGTGGTTTTGGTTGGCTGTGGAAGCTCCAGGGTTCAAATCCCCCTCTGCCAAGCTGCCACTGTTGGCATTGTAATATTATAGCAGTTTTAGTTGTTCAGGACAAGAGAGTCTACTAACTATAAGTGGAAATGGCTTTAAGGATGATTATTTAAGCCATTAAATTCTACATTTATTTGAAAATTTAATAAACTAGGAATACAACAGGAGAGTTTTCATTTGGTGATAAAAAGAAAATAATGATAAATTTAACCTCTGAATACGTTTTTCAGGAAGACAATAGACACAGAAATAAGACGTTTATTACATCACCTATTTATTGACATATATATTTTCAAATTATAGAACAGCTCATCACTTAACTAACACTAAATAAAAAGACAAGGAAAGAAAGCAGAAAAAGAAAACAGATTTTAAATAGGGGGTTAAAAGAAGATACGTTCATAAAGTAAACCTCTGAATATTTTTTCATAGAAAACATATAACACAGAGATTATCTATTTAAAAAGATGCATTTTTTTATTGTACATAACACTACATTTTTTAAACGTTTTTGCAATGTGTTATTATAAAATAGCTCTTGATGATCTGAATATAACAGAATAAGAAAATCATACAGAGGACACAGTGCATTCTGAAAACAGATCTTAAAGCGCCCATTTAACCGTTTGTATTTCAATTCTTTAAATCCTGTTTGTATATAGCATGAATAGGGTGTATTGGGTCATGTGTGGGCAGTGTGGGTTTTTTATTTAATTCAGCTCTTCCAAACGTAACATTTGCTCTACTCGTTAAGATTAGCACTAACGAGCATGACTTTCACTGTGCCCTCCGACCACAACGCTGTACTTACAGCCCAGCAGGGGGTCCGCGAGAGTGTGTGTTTGTGCGTGCACGTGTGAGAGATTTAGTGTGGGTGTATGTATGTGTGTGTGTGCGCGCGTGTGTGTGTGTGTGTGTACTCTCTACACTAAAAAAATGGTCCTCTCAGATTACATCTCTCTGTCAGTGGAGACTCTAGGGGGGGGCGGGCCATCCTAGGTCAACCAGCAATCCGATTGGCTCAGGCCACTTTATATCTACAACACTGGACCATCAAACCTCACCACAACGTTCAAATTTGGAACCAAAACCACTCAGGCTGCCTGGACAGCGGGAGCTACAGAACGCTGCCATTTATCTTTGGGATTCTATTCTATTTTCCAAACAACAGAGCTACAAGCCCTTCTCGCTTTCTACTCTTTGTATTCTTCACCCTTGTGTGCACGAGGCACAGTAAAGACAACCAGACAAACGAAAAGTGACAGACCCTTCCATTTGCTTAAACCTAAGTAAACTTTGTTTCATCATCACAAGGTGGCCTTTGCTGGAATGAATATATCTGAGTCTAGTTACTGTCCAGAGGCCAGCACTCAGCCCAGCCAGGTTGTGGAGTGTGGAGCATGGGGGGATTCATCGCCCTCCTCATCCAGCCCCACGTGCCCTGAGCGGAGCCACAGGTTCGAACATGAAGGACGAGGTGGAGGAATGAAGGACAGGAGGACAGGAAGCCCGGACTCTAGCCAAGCTGGTGAGGGAAAGTGCGGATCTGAGCCAAGGATCCGCAGGCCCATGAATGCCTTCATGGTGTGGGCTAAGGATGAACGCAAGCGGCTGGCACTGCAGAACCCGGATCTGCACAACGCTGTCCTGAGCAAGATGCTGGGTAAGACGTTTTCTGTTTTACATGTACTTGTCGAGCAGTTCAGCATATCGAGGTGACACTTTTAAGATCCAGCGTCGACTTTTAAATCTTTTGAAGGCTCAGTAGGTCCAGCTTCATCAGCAATGTATTTGAACCCCAAGGTAAATTATTGTTGCGCAATCATTCCGTTGCATGTAGTACTTAATTAACTTGCTAATGATATAATTATTTAACTTAAATTCCCTATGATCATCGTGTTTGACCATAGATATGAAGCATTTCATTACAGTTTCGGATGTCTGTCTGACGGAATACGTTTAGCATGCTCGGATGCTCTCATGTGGTTTCGAGCTCCGCTGCCATCGCGTTAAATTGTTTGTGCATGTGCTAGGAGGTTTGAATAGTTACAGATGATTGAAGTCTTGCTGAAATATCTTTCACAAAGCACATGAAATTCTAGGAAAGAGAAGAAAACCAGGAACAAATAAACGCAGTAATGCGAAATGCCTGTGCCTGTTGCGCAATCTTTGCGCACTGATGGTCCTCAAGGAACCAAACTGATGTCCTTGTTGTGCAAACTCCTGGCAAATAGTCTGCCAGTGAAAGGGCAGTTTGAGCCAGACAGTCTTGAACTCACAAGCCACTGATTGTCTGTAAGCGCTGACCCATTATTAATTTGACAACCTTTGAGCACAGACTGTCAGCTATTCTAAGTAAGTGGTCACATTACTGATGCTTACTGCTTTTCATCGGCATCCATTGGATCTATTTGGTTTATTTGTGTATTTAAGACAAGAATGTGTCCAGTTGACTTATATATTAGATAAAATTGAATCTAATTTTATCTCACTTGTAGTCAGCTGTTCTGTAACCCCTATAGCAAGCATTTGATGTAGTGCAACATGTCGTTTTGGTTCTGCTGATTACATTAAAATGTACTAGATCTAAGCATATTAATGCTGTGTTTCTTTTTAGGTCAGTCCTGGAAGGCTCTGAGCACACTGGACAAGCGTCCATTTGTCGAGGAAGCTGAGCGACTTCGGCTACAGCACCTTCACGATCATCCCAACTACAAATACCGGCCTCGCCGCAAGAAGCAGCCCAAAAAGATGAAGCGTGTAGAGCCAGGTCTTCTCCTTCACAGCCTAGGTGGAAACGCTGGAAGTGGAGAGTCCTTTCCTCAACAACATCATCCCCATCACCTCTTACCCCCTTTGTGCCACTTCCGAGACCTCCACCCTGCATCAGGAGGGTCCGATCTGGAGATCTATGGCCTGCCGACACCTGAAATGTCTCCTCTGGATGTACTGGAGGAGGGTGGAGGAGACTCGATCTTCTTTCCCCCTCACATGCAGGAAGACGTGAACCTGGCACCTTGGGTCAACTACCACCAGCACCAACAGCCAAGTCACCCAGGAACCCACCATCCACCAAACCTCCACTCTCTCCATCACCCCCATCCCAACCTCAACCACAAATCTGCTCTAGCATGTCGATCCATGCAGGAGAAATGCTCTGAACCTACGAACCCTCATAATCTCTACCCCCCACACTCCAGCATGAGCCTCCCAGACCAGGCCAAGGTTCCACAACCCTCGAGTCTCCCCCTTCAAAGTGCTTACTACGGGCAGGTCTATGGAAACAGCCAACAACAGGGAGTCTTCCCCTCCCAACTGGGTCAACTTTCTCCCCCTCCGGAATCTTCCACTCCAGTTCCCACTACCCTTGCACCCCAGGTTCCTCTACCCTCAATGGACAGTAATGAGCAGCTGGGACCTATAGCAGATTTCTGGAGCGAAGTGGACCGCCATGAGTTTGAGCAGTATCTCAACTCTAGCAGGACTCGAGCAAACCGAAGCAGTACGTGTGAGGAGAGCAGCACACTCATATCAGCTCTGTCTGATGCCAGCAATGCTGTCTACTACAGTGCCTGCATTACTGGATAAGAATGTAGAGCTTTAGCGAATTCTAATGCAGTGCAATTTAACCAAACTTAATAGAATATCTGTCCAACCATGTTGGAATGATTGGCTTCACCTCAAAGTGTTATTTATAAAAATGACAATTTAATGATTCGTTGTTGAATGTTTTGGAATAATACACATAATGTACAGAACTGTACAAACTAGATAAAAGAGTCCTGTTGCACCCCCTTTTATGGCTTTAAACATCTGTCGTTTTTAAGGTCACTCTCATAAACAGCTGATTACATTCGGCTCCCATATTCATGCATTCCAGTAATTACGGCATTGTTAAATAAGTGTCCAAGGGCAGGGACGATAAGAATGTGAATATTACGTCATTTTTTTCTCAGAGATTTTTGTACTTACACTATCTTTATTTCTTGTCTTTTATTGTTTTGTGTTTTTTTAAAGACTATTTTTGCACTGGGTCGAAATCTTTTGAACTGTATGTGAAACCACTCCAAACTCCATAATACTGCACTTGATGTCGCTCAAGCAGAAAAAGTCATGTTCATGAAAGAGACCACAAAATCATCTGTGGAATTTGGATCTCTTGAAGGCTGTAATTTATTTTGTATTTTCTTGCTGTATGACCGAAACAAGGTAATTTAGTCTATGTGTATTTTATTAATCTCAAGTGCATTTTGTAATCCTCTGAGTCAGCAGTCCAGTGCTGGTAATAAATTTCCAGCTATTGGTAGTAATTATCTTCAAATAAAAGAGTTTCCCAATAAAAAAAATATGTCTCTCAGCTTTTAAATCAAAACAATTCGATTGGAAAAACACGCAATTGTGAGTACGCTTCATAGAAGCCTTTTCCCACACCGAAGCCAACATGGTTTTATACACATCAATCGTTTTGGGTTGCACAACATGCCCCATTGAGGACTTTATAGAGGGTTATTGTACATGAAGATTTTCATTCATTCATTTTCACTAAGTAATTGATTCTGTTGAGGGTTGCAGTGAGTTCACTTATCCTGCGAATGCTGGTGCAAGCGAATTACTGCTACACCTACCTCTAACCCTTAACCTTAACCTCAGTAACCTAAAGCAAAACTTTTTTTTTTTTTCATATATTGTGCCTTTTTTGTTATAAACAAGTAAATTACAGAAGCAATAAAAAAGTAAGGACCAGAAAATGGTCAAACATTAGTCCATGTCCATGTTTTCCTGTCATTGTAGGAACATTTGGTCCTCATAAGTATAGCAAGACAAGGTACACACATACATATCTGGTTTTCTTGCTATCCTTGTGAACTTTTTATTTGCCATAAAGACTAATGAAGTGAATTAATGTTACACCTAATCCTAACCTTAACTTTGGCAAAAACTTTAGCCATCAACTTCAACTTCAACTTTTATGCCATTTTGCATAAAACACAATCAATTGTGTTCCAACATAACAGTCCTCCCAAGTCCAAGCTGCCAGGTTTTCCTAGAAATGTGAAGACTTTCTATAGCTCACAAGTATAGGAAGATAAGGTACACACACACACACACACACACACACACACACACATTCACTTACACTAGTGGTAATCAGGGTCACATTTCTGAAGTTGGGCGAAACCTAAGGCCAAGAGGAAACCCAAGAAGAGCCACACAGATGCTCCACAGAGACGGTAAACCCAGGTGGATCAAACCTGTGTTTTAGGAGCTGCAAAAATATGTTAAAAACAAGTATCTCACATGGATTCACTTTACAATGTAACTCACAGAATATTATCCTTGTTTTCACGTTAGCGGCCACCTATATTGGGACATTCAGAGTAAATCACATGGGTGAAAGTGAGTGCTGGTAGGTAGGTTTCAGCTGAAGCTGAAACGCATTCAGCCAATTAATTAACTGTAAAATTAGCAATGTCAAAACAGAGGAAGATCCTGTGGAAACTGTGGGATGTTATGATAGCTGGAATGTGTGTTAAACCTATGTGTGTGTGTGTGTGTGTGTGTGTTTTGCTCCAGGGGAAGGATGTTAAAGGGAAGAAGTGCTTTCTCTGCCCAAATAGCTCACTCTATGACCATAACATTATGAAATTTGACTTGATTTCTCAAACCTACCTCTAGTCAAGTTGAGTTGTGCTGGGGGTAGAGAAGAGACCTGCAAAAGAGCCATTACCAAAACATGAAACGCAGATCTATCTGCAAAGACGAAAAGAGAAAGAAACAAAGCATGTAGCAGAAAATGCCATTTGTAGAGCTTTGCCATATTTCTCACACATTTTGAGTTTATTGCCCAGCTGCGAATGCATGAGGCAGCTGTGAGTTTCTAATTGCGTTTGCCGCATCTTCCAGAGGTCATTTATTCAAATAAAAGTAAAACTAAAGAAATCTGACTCTTTGTTTGCCTGGAATGCAAAAACTAAAATGCAAGAGTTGCAGTAAAGTCCTAGATTGAGTTTGGTACATTTAATTATGTACTTGGGAATACTTTAACTGCTATGATCACATCAATTACACCAACATAACCAACAAATAAACTTTTATATTATACTCTCACCCCATGTAACATTCTATAT
>JAUZSV010164692.1:0-13198 GCA_034780495.1 Parotocinclus cesarpintoi | reverse complement strand
TCTCAGCACGGGTCGGCCTGGCATTACTTACCATACTCTCTAACATCTGTACACACATACACACACACACACACACACAGCATTAACAGTGTGCGTTCTGTAAATCTACATACATACATATTAAGTATAGATCTATATCCCTGTGTGTGTGTGTGTGTGTGTGTGTGTGTGTGTGTGTGTGTGTGTGTGTGTGTGAGACCTGTGTAGCACAGATGACCGGTTTTCCAGCTCGGTTGCAGCATCCGATCATCATCTTCTGAGCAATGAAAACTTTTTCGGCAGGAATCTCGATCCCTAAATCTCCTCGGGCGACCATGACCCCGTCGCTCTCCCTCAGGATCTCCTCAAACCTAAACACACAGGGTGAGCGAGCACGTGTGCACAGTAAGCAGCCAAAAGTTTTTGGACAGTTTGTTCCTGCACTCTTCTGCCACCCGTCACTGTGCTGGGGATTTATTCTACGTTCCTTTTCTAACCAGACGGAGCTGCTGATGCTGTATAAGCGCCCCGTAACTTTTCTCACTGATCCCTAACATCAAAACCAGCTCCAAGATCAGCCACCTCACGTCTGATTAAATCTAACATAACACAACATCTAACATAAATCCTCCTGATGAACCTCGGCTCGTTAGATCAGATCCCTCAAGAGCTTTAGATAACGAGTTTAAATCCTAACCAATGATTTCAGACATTTCCAATAGATTTTAGAAACTCGTGTGTGTGTATATGTGTGTGTGTGTGTGTGTGTCTGACCTCTGAACTCCCTCTCTGTTCTCCACCTTGCTGATGATCTTGATCTTGTCTCCGCTGGGTCCTAGTGCCCGTCTCACCTCCCTCACGTCCTCGGCGCGTCGGACGAAGGAAGCGAAGACGATGTCGACGCCCTCTTCCACCCCGAACCTCAGGTCCAGCCGGTCCTGCTTGCTCACCGCCGGCAGGTTCACCAGTTCCGCCCCCGGCAGGTTCACGCCCTTACGGCTACACAGAACCCCACCGGTCTCCACCCGGGTCTCCACCCAACCATCTCCTGAGGGACAGACAGGGCGTGGCACGGCTTCAGCTTATGCAATTCATAACACGTGTTCCTGTAGTGTGTGTGTGTGTGTGTGTACCGATCCGCAGCACGGTGAGAGCAATGAGTCCATCGTCTATGTAAATGGCGCCCCCTGTCTTCACTACGTGGCACAGGTCAGGATAATCCAGCCACACCCGTGTGCCATCTGTCAGGTTCTGCTCAGACTCTGCTGTTAGAACCTTCAGGATAGAACCTCTGTGTAACATCACCTCCCCGTCAACACGCTACACACACACACACACACACACACACACACACACACACACACACCATGTCTAACCATCTTTATCATAACAGTTACTGTAGCTTTGCTACACCTAACCCTAACCTTAACCTCAGTAACCTAAAGCAAATCTTTTGAATGAAAGTTGCAATTTCTGTACAAAAAAAGCACAGCCAAAGGTCCCCACAATATCAAAATTCTCTGCTCTTTCTGTCCTCTGGGTGACATTTGGTTCAGTCTATGTAATATAAACACTGATACAGACACACACGAGGACACAGGTGACTTTATTTTCTTTAGAAAGTGGGAGGAAAGAGAAAACATGGCAACACAGGCAGTGTCCAGGTCAGGATTCAAACCCTTGTTTCTAGAGCTATAAGTCAAGAGCACTAAATGCAGTGCCACTGTACCAATAAGAACTGGTGAGTATTACAAATGCTATGGTTTTATCATTTTGTTGTAAAACCTACCTAGTGCACATACATGCAAAGAATGAAATTGATTATTCAACAAAACTGCAGAATGTAGAAGAATTGAATGAAGTAAATTTGACTTTACAAAAAAGTACACATTCATGAATTCACTACTAGCAGTGGAATATTGCTTGTTACTTATCATCACTGATCTGGTGTTCTCCGTTTTTCAACATACAGCACTGAGGTTCTAAATCAGGAACAAAGGCGACAAAATTTAAGGTGGCAGGTGGACGTTGTAATAGTTAAAGCACATTCCTGGATAAAAATTTAGAGCCACTATGGTGACAGATGTTTTAAAGTTAGAATTAATCCTGCAGTGTTCAGGAGTGTAACAGGGTATCACAGTGACAGGCCTGTTAACTACGCCACAGCAGCTCAGGTAATCCTGTGTGACACTGCTGCGGTTAGACTCGCCCACGAGCTGCAGCTTCGCATCAATGTTGTTTTCCTTCATTTATTTTTCTCTTTTGTTTTTTTTCCTTCCAGTAGCCGCGAGTGTGCGTCATAAAGAATGCAATGCCTTTGAGACCATTACCAGTAATTATAGTTTAAATGAGACATGGAAAGGAACCGTTTTCTCACTGGACACAATGTTCCATGCGGGTTATATGGAGGAATAAAGTAAAAATAGGAGAAGGACTAAGGAAAATAAAAGTGTTCATTTGGCCAATGGTACTGTGGAAAGATCAAGCAGTTGCTTAATGATAAATATTTTGGTAGGATTAAGAACAAACCACTAAACAAATTTACATAGGTACTTATAAAAAAATATAGAGAAGATGAGTGCATGCATGGGGTTGCTCAACATACATAAATAAAAGAACTAGCTGGAGTAAAATAAGCTATTAAATGGAAAAAAGTTGGGACAGTATGGAAGATGCTAATAACAAAAAATGTGTCTTAGATTTAGTTTTATTTAATTGCAAACAGTACGAAACTAGGATATGGTATGTGTTGTCTGTTGAACTTAATTACATTTGTTAATAAACATCCGTTCCTGCATTTCAGGCCTCCAATACAGTCCAAAAAAAGTTTGGACAGTAAAGCTTTGACCACTTTGTAATGTGATGGTGGTGATAAAGTGGTGTTTTTTTGGTCTAATTCTTTCTGCAAACATATTATAATATGTGCAACAATATGGGGTTGTTGTTGTCACATTTTTCTTTTGTAACACATTCTGTATTGGGGACAGGTCAAGATTGCAAGCAGGCGAGTCCATACTCAGGCCTTCTTCCTCCACAGCCATGCATTTGTTATGTGTGCAGCATGTAGTTTTGTATTGTTCTGTTGAAACATACATTTACATCCCTGGAAAAGATGACATCTTGACGGCAGCATATGTTGATCTCAAATCTCATTTGTGGCAAATCTCTGCAAACACATTAATGCTGCCATCCAATAAGTGTAAATTACTCCAAGGAAACTGACACTGCCCTGTACCATGACAGACCCTGCTGTTTTAAACATGTTTTAAAAAAATCAGACTAAGTTTCCTGAAATGTGTGTCCTTATCACAGCTCTATGCAACACCCTTGAGAAGAACTACACGCCAGACCTTAACACCCACCATCAGTGTCCCCCCATGCTCATGCACTTCTGACTGATTGGAAGTTAAATTCCAAAATGTATTGGTGATCTTTCCAGAAGTGTAGAGACTGTTATACCAAAAAAATGTAACCATGTCCATATTTTATCCATAAGGTTAATAGACATTTACCAGTGGTTTTGAATGTAATTTTCTTGTATCTGTTACCCAATGTGTGGACGTTCTGTGAGAATCCATGAAAGCCAATGAGATTATGATTGTGGAGGATGATTTGCATTCTACTAAGAAATCAGCAAAGACAGAGTCAGAGGACAGAGGCATTATGAATTCCAGTTGAGCATGATGGTGATGCACAAATGGTATTGCAAGGCAACTGTGTTACTAGGCAACCAGTGTGCAAAACAAATCATAACAGAACTGAGAGATGGTGCAATGAGATAATCCATTACAGCAATCTTTACTCCATGCGTTTGTGATGTTTGGAAAAGAAAAAAAACCTTTAAAGTTAAATATTACAGTGTAGTTAGTTATTTTGTTCAGAGTCTGAACTGCAAGTTTAGTCTCCCAGTAGAAAATTCATTGACAAATGCTATTATTTGGTACGTATTTACAAGTTACAATAACTAAGATACATTTTGAATAGGACAAAAAGATGGTGACTCAGATTTGCAGACATCCCTTCTGTGTAGTGTACTCTTTTATTTCACACACCCATTGCTAACACGTTTATAATATGAATCATAAAAGCACAAACCTCCATAGACAAACATTGAAAGTATAGCGAGTTGTATTAAACGTATAATGATCTTATGACACGTTCATAGATTTCCACCTCCATAATAAAGAAAATTGTTCTCTGTGTACTTAGTTGCTTAATATAAGGTGTGACAACCAGCAAAACTGTATGTGATTATAAAAATATTTATGACATTGATTAGATTTACAATTATTAGATTTACTTTATTTAAAAAAGAAACAGCACTAAGAGATGAAAGAAATAATGAAATGATGGACAAAAAATTACGCATTCACAACAAAAGAGTGTAAAATCTATAATATAATTTATAGATTAATTTATTTATTTCTCATGTTAAACACCAGTTTCTTGATCAGGGTCACAGAGGGCTACTTGGACTAGAGCAAAGGCACAAGATTGTCCTGGATGAGACACAAATCCATAACAAGGAATGTAATATAAACCTTAATATTGCACATGTCTTGAAAACACAATTCCAACATAATAACCAAAATAAGAAAACTCACTGAACACTCACAGTTGTTCTTATTGAAATAACTAAATTCCAAACAAGAAGGTACATGTTTAGATGTTCTTTTGGCACAGTAGACAAACCTAGATAACAAAATAGCTGGCAGTTGTATTATTAGCTTACTCAAATCGTTATTATTGTACTATTCATTCTATATTATTGTGTGTTATAGCAAACAAATAAGCCATGTTTCCCGTTCTCAGTGTGGCAGGTCTGGGCTTGCCTTCCACTCGGGAATATCTGTTGTTAGAAATGTTAATAGTATGTTCCACTGTTTTGTGAAATAATATTCCAGTTTTCAACCTCTAGCCACTGCATATGGATCTGTACTGTATGTGCAGGCATCTTGGAAAGAGTCTTGGCACACTTTTAGGTGTGTATTCCTACCTTGTACTATGGGACACATGCCACTCAGAAAGAGAATATCTGTTGTTAGAAATGTTGCGGTATGTTGCAATGTTTCTATAAATTAATGTTCCAGTTTTCCATCTAATCTTTAGCCACTTTATATGTATCTGTACTGTGTGTGCAAGTACCTTGGAAAGTACCGTGGCACACAATCCCACCTTTTACCCAGATGCAGGGTACATTTTTTAGCATGATACAGACATTTTTTGGATAGCAAACAATTACATTCAATAAGGAATGCAACCAGAACATTCATTCTGATGAATATCAGTTTTGGCACTGAAGGTAAGGCTTGGCTTAAAGCCCACCAGTAATATCTGTGCATCTCAAAATGCATCTCAAAAATGTCTAAATGGAGTTACTGTCTGGACTTATGCTCACTATCAGTATATCAGTATCAGTTCTCAATCTCAAACAAAAGGTGGGAAACCATTTCTTTCCTGATCTTGTTTTAGAAGAGCAGGCCAGAAAAGGTGAAAGCCTATAGAATTGACACATTGAGAGTTTCTGAGACATCATGTAAGCCTACTGTACTGCCACTGTCCACTTATGGAGGTTGCATGCCTGCACACTTCATATTATGAGCATTTACATTGACAAAATTTAGCATACACTTTTTTGTTTGCTTGCTTTGTATTTATCCAAGGTAGTTCATGCAGCCCAAGAACACCATTAAACCAAAACCATTTACGTGCTCCTATAGGTAGCAAAATCTCATACAGTCATAAAGGAGATGAACACTAAAATTCGTTTTTTTCTTTTTATCTAAGTGCAATCTCATCATAAGCCAAAAGGTTTTTAGTTGATATTTGAAGACAGCAAGAGATTCAACCATTCAGCCTTGGCTTGGAGGAGCCTACCTGTCCAGATGGAACTTTTGCTACTGAATACACGATGGAACTTGAAAGAACTGGCAGATCATTTTTCTGGTGAAACTTTCCATTTTATTATGGAAAGATATTATGGGTGTATTCTTATTGCCCTGGTATATCAAGAAATTAAAAGAGTTGGATCAGCTGTTCAAGGTCCCTTACCAATATCCAACATGATAGATGTTTGGGTGGAGCCATAGGCACTGTGACTAGCACTCGTGGAATGGATTCAGACGAAAATGCATCTGCAGACGAAAATGGATAAATTGAAAGACCACGATTTATAAGAGTGGTACATAAAACTGGGATAAGTCGAGCCATAACAATTGTTTACTATCTGGCTTCGGCACCCTTCTTTATCTGCGGTTTGGCCTTGAGGTCGAGCTCCAGAGAGTGTAAATTCCTCCAGAAGATTCCGCTGCTATGGAAACCTTGCCTTGCCCATATTTTCCTCAGATTTGCTGGAGTGTTTTTTTATCTCCATATTATATTTTTTGTCAATCACATTTTCCTGGTGGTGGTTTCAGCTGAGCCAAGCTTGATTCTTGAAGGGTATGAGGTACAGAGCATGGTCATATTAGAGCCACTAAGTTAGAAGGCGCTGGTCCATTTTTAGCTTCGTAGAAACATCAGTGTTTTAAATCTGATGTGAGCGGCTGCAGGAAGTCGGGGAAGAGAATGCAGCAAAGGCATGACGAGAGAATTTTGATAAACTGAAAACCAGACAAGCTGCTACATTCTAAATCAGATTCAGGGCGCTGAGTGCAAGCTTAGGAAGCCCTGACAGGAGAGCTTGCAGAACATATAAAAAGAGACTGGGTGAGATCATCAGATGGAGCACGAAGAGCATGAGTTGAGTGTCAGTGAAAAACCTGGTAGGGGAAAAGTGGTCTAATAACAGCGAATTGGTGTAGGGATCACTGCACTGAACCTTGGGGATCGCCCGTTGTTCACAGGGTGCATATGTGGATCTACTCCATGAAATATGTTTGTTCCTCAAGAAAGGAAGTGGGAACAACCCCAAATCAGAAAGGTTGGGGCGGCATGGAAAATGCAAATTAAATATGAACCCAATATATATCATGTATTTTCAGGTAAACTTTTATATCATTTGTTTTTTAATCAGCATTTTCCATGTCACAATTTTCTGATTTGTGGTTTCTGATTCATCGTTTGAAAGTAGCAAGAGACTCAGCTATTCAGAAGAGTCTTGATGTTTGTCATCCTTTAATTCTGAGTTTCAGTTTTATTAATCATGCCTTAAATCCAAGCATTATACGATTGTTACATGTGCACCCATATTCAAATGACAGTAGTAATAGTAATATAAAACACTACCTATATAAAGCATTTATATGCAGAAGTTGTGAGTCTACAGATTGTATAACAGTGTAAATTTGTACATGAAAAGATATAATAAAACAGTTATAAAAATGTGAAGGGTGTACTCACTTTTGTGAGATGTATATTGCTATATTATCATTGAAGAAATTCGTTTTCTCTTATTTTATTTCCCATGCCACAGGGCGTTTTGAACTACAAGGCCTTGTAATCACACCAGTTGCCCCGCCCAAACGCAATTCCTGGCACATCCTTTCTTTACAACGTTTAAAACTGCATGAAGCTATTTTGCCTCACATGAGTGGTGTGTGCTCCCCCACTCTTCCCAACACAGACAAGCCTGGCAACAATTCAGGATAAATAGGTCACTCAGTGCAGTCAGAAATTATGCAACGCTAGAAAAATTTGCCTGTGCTTGTGCAAGGGCCTAGAGAGAACAGTTATAGTGCCTTTAGGCAACGATGGGGGTGGTGGGTCAACTACGAATGCGACCAGCTATTGAAGATTAAAGGCAACCTGAAGAAGTAATTTGAGCAGAACATGCAATTAGCCTTATGCCAAGCAAGAGCAAAACATGTAAGCACGTTCTTGAATGCAGAGAAAGGTCTACTACATTGTAAATTGTATTTATTGCCTTTGTATTTTAGGCTATTCTTGGAAGAAAAATTGCAGCAACTCAGTACAAAGAATAGTGAGTCTCTGCACCATTCCCATGGCAACAAGTACCATCACTGCTGGGAAATGCCAGTGTGGAAGTGTATTATTTAATTAAGAACTGACTGTTCTGTCTTTTTCCATTTTTTTCACTCCCAGACACACCCATCTTGGTCACAACAAAAACTGTGACATTTTACATAACATGCCTGCCACCCTATTCTTATTTCCCCAAGGTTACAGGGGTATATGAAGGTAATTGAATCCTTAATAACAGTAACAGGATTTAATAACAAAAACAAACAATTATTAGCCCATAATCAGGAAAGATGACTCCACAATAAACAAAAAGACTAAAATGCCTTAATTATTGAGACATTATGTCGTCGTGGATACAGACATAACACACCTCGAGGCATTAAGTGCATATCTAGGCAGTGCAATCTGCATTTGAGACTATGTGTAATCACAACATACTGCATTTAATACAGGGAATTTGGTTATAAATGTGGTCATGTAAAATGGCAAGTGGCCACTATGGCCAATATGTATCAGAGTTAATGTAAAATACACCATAATCTCTATGAAGAATGAACATCATGTATATCACAAATTTCTCAAGTCTAGAAATGGGCTTATGTTTGAAATCTGCAAATTGGTTTTGTAGCAATCCTTAATGCTATAGCAGTCAATGGAAATGTGCCCTACATATATGAATGGGATAAAGGAATTCATCTTTCCACCAATAACCAATTTTGTGCTTCTTAGAGCTCGTGTGAACACAACTGAGCAGTCAACTCCTCCAAGTGTATTCATCTACAACCTGTAGGATGCTGTTTAGAAAAAGACAATGGCTAGATTAATTATTGAGCATTTTCACATTTCAATAATCCTACACAGTACAATCCAGGAAGTTAGGTTACGCCCTTGCTAAGTAGTCCCACAAGTGGCAACTTGAGTTGCTTTTGCTCTGAACAGTTCTAGGGACTAATTAAGGAGGAACTCATCCATGTGGACTATCCCAGAGAACTACATTCATTTCAGGGCCTTTTTGGTTTGCGCTTACACCACCAGTAGGAACGCTGTCTTGTGGATGTGTGCTGTGTATTCTAATCAAAATCATGCTGTAGCTCCTTTGCCACATGTAGGCAAGTTTTTTCATTTTTAGCACAACAATCTGTTTTACTGGTGTACAGCTATATTTTAACATGGCGGTTGAGCTCAACACGGGCACTTGCCTATGGGCCTATGCATATCCCCGTACTCTTAAGCCTGGACCAATCACCTCATATTTACATCACTCAAGGTTCCTATGCACTGAGAAAAGACAATGCCTTGAACTAAGAGTCCCTTTTAAAAGTCCCTGTGTACTGTGTTCTAAGAACTCCCATTTCCTGCAGTGAACATGTGACATAGAGCTACAAAAAGGTTCCTCCTATATGAAAATTCCTGTGGTGGTGCTGAGGTATTTTATGCTCAATATTTTAGTAAAGAGTTCAATATATTACTCTCTGTTGCGAGACTGTCAAAGTGCTAGGCCTATTTGGTTAAATAATTAGTAACTTGTTATTCCTTACATGCTGATTTACAAAGGAAAAATCAATACTAAAGTGCTACTGGAAAGTTAGTTGTTCAGCTGCATGTCATACTGTGAATCCTCAAACCAGAGACTGCATCGTAAAGCTGTTAAAGCTATTGTTTTTAGCAATAAAATAATAATGGTGACCTTTATTGAGAGCCAAATTACTGGCCAAAAGATTGGGCCAGAGCATGTCCTGAACATCATGGGGTGCTCCCTGTCAGCAGTGTTAAGTACCTATCTTACCTGAGGAATTGATGGCCCCAAGATGGACTGCAGTTAGATGGCAAGCTGGTGGAGGAAGTGTGATCCTAATAAATGTAATAATAGTCAAAATGCCAGCCTGACATGTGGTGTTGGGAGCCTCACTTAAATGTTTGTAGGGCACATGAGCATGTACTCATGAAAGTACAGAATAATCTTAATTTAGCACCTTCTGCTAAAGTATTGTGCAAAAGTCACCACTGTTAGATGTGCTGTTTTAGCAATAGTATAATGGCCATATACTGTATAACATATTGCTGACAATTGGACTGAAAAGTCTTAAACTTGGATTTCACTCCATAAAATCCTTTTTCATTGATCATGAAGATCAATGTATAGTCATTGTCAGTTTTAGCATATCTTAGCCTTTTCACCCTGCTCCCTTTAAAATAAGAGCTTTATTGGCTGCTAACCTTAAAAAAGACCATTCCTGAATCAGGCTTTTTTTAAACTGTAGAAGGGTCAACTTGGCATCCAGATAAAGCTGCCAAATACTTGCCACTGTTTTCTGTTTTTTAGATGTTTATTTCAGATGTCCTGTATTTTCTGGTTCTTTTATAATAAAGAGGAATAGAAATGGTCAAATAGATTATAGCATTGCTAAAACATCAAATCTTATTTTGGCATGGTGGCCTAAGATTTTTGCACAGTACTCTATCTTTAGTTACTTCTCTTCTGCTTATAAGCTTATTATATATCTATTTCTGGTCAAAATTTAAGATTACATATCTGATATCTTCAACTGCCTAAATAAAAGACATTTTAATATCTAACAGCTCATAGCTACTGTGTTCATGCTCTATAAAGCTGGACACACACACACATGCAGTGCTCCAATAGGTTTGCTTTAATAACAACAAAGGCTTGACTTAGTTGCTATGCCAACAAGACAGAGCAAAGGCATAAGCCTTAATGGCGTCAGCGGTGTGAGACAGCATCCACAGCTGCTTTCAGAATACAGGAGGCTGTCTCAAACATATGGACCTACAGTGCAGATTACACACACTGTACAAATGTGGTTATACTTCTGAAAATCCTCACATCATAAAACAATTTTCCTTTGGAAATGTTTGACATGCCAAGAATAAATTACCAGCTACCTCAGATGAACAGATTGTCAGCTCTACAAGGCTAATGTGCCTAACACATAGGTTATGGACACCAATTAGCATCATGCAAGCTGCATGACTTCACACTAATCACACATTTGCCCCAGACCAAATGAATTGGAAAGAAATCCCACGTGAACATGATTTCAAATAAAAATAGCACAACAATCCATCATTACTTAAGTGTTCTACCCTCACAATTGCCATCTATATCAGTGGGACATAAAAGGTCAAAAACTGCATAACCAAATTTATACAAGGTTTATGGGCAGCTCACAAAACAATGCGTAGCAAATCTGTTTTTCAGTTAGCACAGGGTTATGTATTAATAACCTTTTCACTGCCACAAGATGACAAAAAGCCTGTATACTTCCATGCCGACTGCATCTCGTCTTGTATCCAGGCTAAAGGCAGACTAACAGGGTACTATTCAATACAACTTTCAGTTGTACAGTTTTCCACAATAAATGTATCCTTTGACTCTGATATTGTGGTCACTTACATATGTCATGATTACATTCACACATATAACATTGCATTTGATTCCAACAACTCCTTCTTGGCGATTATTTTATTGTTCTTGTTAATTAGCGTACTTTGAATTGTCTTATAAAATACCAATATAAACTCATTAATCTTACAGCTTGAAAAAACAGTTTTCCATATTTTACCCTATGAGATTCAACTAACATGCAAAAGAATAAAGCAAAAATGTAAGAAAATTCATGGTTGGAAAAGTAATGTATTAAATGTATTTTCATAATTGTCTTTTTTTCACTGCATTCACTTATATATTTGATTGTTTTATTTTAAATAGGTGTACTGATGGGTTGATTTTGCAGTGTGTTTAAAGTCATTGCCATGCTGTTAGGTGAAGAAGCTTCACAGCCTTAGCTTCCCAGCAAAGAGCTGATGTTTTTGAGGGTTCTTGGCAGCATACTTTTTCTTTGCAATCTTGACCAAAGGCCTAGTCCCACTGTACATACTCCAAAATAATGTTGCAATCACCATGGTCCACAAGAGAAGGTGGTGTGCTGTGCTTGGCTGACCAAACATAGTGCTTGAATTTTAGTCTAAAAACTCTTGATGCTGATGTTCAAATGTTTTATCACATGGCGTCAGAAGAGACTTCTTTCTGTCATTACAGATTAGCTTTGTATAAAGCTTGTGAGATTGTTGTCACGTGCAGTCTGACCAGCCTTAGCCACTGAGCTCTTGGTAGATCTCTTGATCAATAATAAGTCATCCAGGCTGGAGTGATGGCTCAATTTAGCTGCCATAGCCTGTCCATTTCTGAATAATGCTCTGAATAGTACTCACATAGTTAAATGATTCTGTGTCCTCCTAAGCTATGCTTTTCCACAATGTTTTCCCTTTGTCACTTTTGAAAGTATAGTTTGTTGTTGACACTGTTTTAATTGGTAAAAATGAAACTGTGATTAATTTGTTTGTTATAATTTGTTATCCATCCGCTTGCATTTCAACATGGGAGGAATCTGCTGCATCTTCTTTGTGCTAATAGTCAGCCAGGCCGTGATTTTTCATTATTGCCACAATTTTGTCCGGCAACTCCCTTTGAATCTCATTTGCTTAATCGAACTGGTTTCTTTAAGTTTTTATATGCTTTTTTGATGATCTTGTTAATTTAAATAAAATCAAATGCTTCTTTTTAACTGCTTATTTCTGTTCCACCGTTGTGTGCGCTTTTGGTTTTGTTTCCCTTCATTCGTTTTGTTAAGTCAGCACCAGACTCCACCGCATGGATCCCTCGGCAGCTAATGGCGCTCGGGAATCACGGCCGGTAAGGACTGACTCCATACCTGCGGCTGATACAGCCCGTGTTAGGGTCCCAGGCTGGAGGGGGTCGCCTCCGGATCTTCGACCGCTATAGGATGCCTCTAGACCGTTATGAAGTGACCCCCGGATCCACGGTGTGTGGTCGTTTTTGGATCCTCGGCCCTAAAGGGTAGTCCCTGGATCTTCGGCCTTTCATGGCCGTCCCTGGATCCGTGGCTTTCGCTAGCCGCCTCCTTTCTTTTTCTCGAAAAAGAAAAAGTCCTTTTACTTTCTTTTCGTTTAGGCTGTTTTTAGTTTCCTTTTTCTTTTCCGTTTATGGGTGTTCGCGGTACCCCGGCTCCATTAGGCACTGTTACGGGCCCCCGGCAGGAAGCCGCTCCGGACTCTTTGGCGCGGAGCCATCATCGCGGTACTGCGACCCCCACCGCCGCCGCGGGACCTGCTTCACTCCAGCCCGTTCGCACCCCTGGGACCCTGTCGCCCTGGACCACAAAGTGAAGGATTCCAGCGGCCCCTCGGTACCCAGGCCCTCTGCGGACCCCTGGTCAGCTATGGAGTGGGCCCCGCGGCCCCACCACGGGACCCT
>JAUZSV010164589.1:0-13198 GCA_034780495.1 Parotocinclus cesarpintoi | reverse complement strand
AGTGACGTCCTGCAAGCTGTGCTTTATACAGCTCTTCCCCGACGGACGCTTTGTCGTCCTCTCGCGACAAGTTCGCGCATTGCTTTCATTCGGTGAGCAAGCTTGGCGTGCCAACTTTATACTTTTGGTTTTGTTTTGTTAGGAGTCTCTAAGCTCCGCCCTTATACGTCGTGGGTTACACCTATCCCGCATACTTGGGTCTAAAATTAAAAAACATCATAACATATATATCATAACATTCATATCATAACATTAATAACCTTAATAATAGGGATAATAACTTTATCGGACCAACCACTTAGATATGAATTGACATTTTGCAGTTTCTACCTGTATACCTGTGTTTGAGACAAAATAGATTAGTTTGGCCTATATCATTATTTTATTAATAACATTAATTAACATATTAATTAACATTAATAAATCACACTGTCCTAAGGGAAGCAAAAATGGTCAAAATGAGGTCATCTTACAACCATCAGCTTGCATGTATCTATGTATCTAATATATGCAAAATCTTGTAAAATTCAATCTACATCAGTGACAGAAATACAGACAGGTAGGCAGACACCAGAGAGCAGTTTGGACTAGTTCCAAACCCTGCCATAGCAGTTTGGCAGACACTCCCTCCTGCCATTTTAGCCAAACCTGCTGCCAGTCACCCCATCTGGAAACTGTCATGCCAACCATTTTCCAATCTCCTAGTATTTTTAGTTACAAAAGTATATTTATTATATTTCAGCATTTGATACGGGTTATTACCAAAACCTATTTAATCATTTTTCAGTTTCTGTTTTATTTTAAACTGATTTTTGTACTTACTCCATATTTTTACTTTGTGTTTGTGATTCCTCCCTAAATTACGCTATTTTTGTATTTGAGTATGGGCAATTGTAAATATGGAATTAAACACCTTCTGAGCATACAGCATCATAGAAGACTTCATTAGTCTTTTCCAACCAGTCAACTGTGGTGGCCTAGCGCTTAAGGTACTGGACTTTGGACCTGATGGTCCAGGGATCAAATCCCACCTCTGCCAAGGTGCCACAGTTGGGTGCCTTAAGAAAGGACCTTAACCCATAATTTCTTGAATTGTAGCACTGTATGAGTTTTCGCTTTGGATAAGGCTGTCTGCTAAATGCTGTAAATGTTCATCACTCACAGTAGTAAGTAATTGTGTGTAGTTGGCTATGGCAGTGTTAGTGCTAGTTAAGCGCTGATACATTTTATATTTTCAGTCAGAATTTTTAAATCAGACCACAGTTACTTGCACCAGGTTTACATACTGTGTGTTGCAACATTTTTAAACTAATGTTTATATATGCTACTTTTATTACTTTTAATACAGGAATACATAATTGAACGATGGGAAACAGGTCGTTGAACAGACATTACCATAGTCACATTCTAGTTCACAGTCTATTTTTGTAGTGTAATGTTTTGACAAGAAAATTAAGGGCAAACGATACACAACTGAAATACTACCAGCTACAAAGCAGCAAATTTGAATTTAAACTCTTACTTATCAATCCATCCAGCAAATACCACTCAGATTCTTTATACTTCTTTTGCATTTACTGCACGTCACAGTCGTAAAAACCCACCATCTAATTGTTCAAATGGATGTCAACATGCAGAACATCACACAATAAAAATCACAGACAATGTAGAATCAACATCTAAATGCTCAAGACAGAATATAAACATAAATAAACATACCTCGCTGTTTGCACACAGACAAGAGAGAATGTACTTGAACGTAGGTAAAGTGGGTAAATTCAGTGTGAAGCTACAAGTAGGAATTATAGCAATCTAATGACCAGTGCTCTGCATTTCTAGTTGTATATGCAGATCAGGCCGGCACGACGCTTGTGTTAATTTCATGCTGGTCTATTTCACTTTCATTGGACTTCTTGGCAAAGTAAATCAATATTCATGAAATTCAATGAAATATAAATATAGCAAAGGATAAGTATAAGTTTAACATCAGTAAATGCATAGATATATTTATACTATTCATGATAAACATTTTTACTTTTATTTTTTATTATCATTTATGATAATCTATAAAGATTTCAGAATTTTATTTCCTTCTATAATTGATGACAATTGTAAGGACCTCAGTTATTTACAGAAACAGATGTAGATCGGATGGTCGTCATACAGCAGTTAAGTGTAGTAATAACATTTATGTGGTAATTCGTCCATAATAATAACAAAGCTTTCAGTATGATTTATATTATTTTTTTCAGGACTTTACATTTGGCTACAATGAACAAATTCCATGCTAATTTTATCACCGAGCTACACACAGTGCGATATAACAGGCTCACACTGTAGTGATGTCACCATACAGTACTGTGTCTCAGGTCACAGTTCCAAAAACAGTGGTGATGTATGAATGTATGAATGTGGGAGGCTAAAAGTGAGGGAAGGTCCTGCTCTCACGAGAGCCATTAAATAACAGTAATCAAATTCCTAAATGAGAGGAATAAATGTGGGCCAGAAACATTAAATCTTTCGAGTTCACCTAAAATCGCACAAAAGGTCAGCGACATTTCCATACCCTTTCATTTAATGGCTTGTACACATACACAGCCAGATGTGTACAAGCCATTATGTTATATTGTTTCTGTGGTGATACATTATGTGATATTGTTTCTGTGGTGATAAAACCTACAGAGCTTAACCTATAAGGGTTTATAACAGGAACAGGCATTTGTGCCGTGCATCTTGCAACCATGCAGACATGACCATGGTCAAACACCACAAAGTAACACAAACAACTATTTGCCCCAGATTTGGTGTAATTGAAATAGTTAAACTGCTTTTGGTTTAGTGACAAGCATGTGTGCTAACCAACTAACTGGTGTGTTGTACATTTTATTACAGAGCAACAACACCAGCCCTGAGGAAGCACAATTAAAATAATACTCGTCCAAGCCCTTAATTTGCTTGTTTTGCCCAAGTTGCTGTTTCCCATCAATAATTGATTTCAGATTTCCCCCCTCACTAATTTATCCTGCTGTTATGGATAATGAGTAAGCTAATGGAAGCTTAAAGCCCTGGTCTAGTGAAAGAAGGACATATGGAAATTAGTATCTCAGCTCTGATGGGTCCTTGAGCTAGACCCTTATGCATTAGCAGCTCACTTGTATGTCACACTGCATGATGGCATATTGTAAATGTTGGCAATTTAAATAAGCGGGAGATGATTTGCATCAGTGGTGCCTTAATAGTTGAAGTTCTGAACTTTCGGCTTTGGTAAGATGCCTACGTGGGTCACTGAACAAGACCCAATGTTTAACTGAATTCTACTCAAAAAAAAAAAAAACCCTCAAAAGTTGCTTTTAATAAAGGCATATCCCAGATGCTTTAAATGTAACTGCAATTACTTAAGCACAATGGAGTCCTCTGTATTGCCTGTCAAGTGTGTAAAGAGGTCAAAAAATATCAGTAATAATGTAGTCGGGTTTTAAAACCTAGTTCCAGCATGTCACTGAGTTTCAACTGTGTAAGGATGGACCAAATTCAAATATACTTTATATATTATAGCATGGCCCATATTAAACCATTACCTGCCAAATGTTTTACTTTATTTCTGTCAGCTTACATCTCATCCCATCAGTAGGCGTATTAAAGCACCCAATCCAAAAATGGGGATCATGGTTTTTAATGGGTTAAATACGCCTTAAACTTGACCGTGACCACGGCTTTTCTTCACTAGGCTTTCCTAGGGCTCTTCCACATAATTCCCTAGGTCAAGCACTGCCGAGTGCTGGAGCGTATCATAATCCATAGTGTGCCTTAAACATGCTTGAACTACAGCAGTTGGACAAACCAATTTGCAGAAAGAGTATTTTCTAATTAAGTATTTGATATCTCATGTGAGTTATTAAATATTGTATTGAAAGACAAAAAAGATTATTGCATGGCAGCTGCTTTCCTCATTTCGCAGCATTCATTACACCCACCACATCGCACACTGCCTACCACCTCATCAACTCATTGTGCTCAACAGTACTGTAATGCCTATCACTTGCCTGGGAAATACAAAATTCAAAATTCAGACTACAGTTTCTGATAAATGCGTATTTGTGCTTATTTTTGGGCTTCCAAAAAAATTATGACATTTTATGTATCATTGTTTATTTGGTTGTAGATGACCAGGCACATTAAACACTTTAAAGTCTGTTTATTATTAAAAATAGATACTGAAAGTGGTTTCTACTACCATAAGGTATTTTGGAAGAATTTGCCATAACTGATAAAAGCAGCTGTCACTGTTGATAAAGCTGCAACCATAATTGCAAAAATACAAAGGCTCCCATCTCACTGACAAGAACACAGAACACACTTGGTCCCACACTTAAGAAACCGGTTGACCAGCACCAAACTGTCACAACACACCGAAAAGACTAATTTAAAACTTGCAGTCTATAATAACTAAGTTAAGGTGGATAGAAGCAAGGTAGTAATAAGGATTCTCAAAGCCTGATCTGCAGATGTGGTCAATAAATGGTTGGGATAATATCAGGAAAAATATTAAGTCAGACAAATGTTCCAAGGTATTCATACAGTTTACACAAGTGAGGTTTATTGTGATGTTGTTACGATATTGAAATTGTCACTGACATATTTTCTAAAATGTCTTGTTTTTTTGTAAGCTACTCGTGCTGACCTTACTTATATTGCTTATGATCTAATATAGCTAAATGGCATGTTATAAACGCAAAAGGATGAATGCAAATAGATCTAAATATACTGTATGTACCTGTTTAGATTGATCTCTGCATTCCCTGTGGGATCAAATTAACCTATTAGTTAGGATTACCAGAAGTTAAAACTGTAATAATCTAAAGGTATTCCTTGTTTTATGATGGTTCGGTTTAAAATATTCAGAACCGGATAATATACATAAGTTCAAATTCAGCAGAAACCGTATTCTGAATGTTGAATTTCGCTGGGCAAGTGATACGCAGTACAATACTCTCCCACAGATGCTGGGCATCCAGAGCAGCAGTGCTCTCGGTCAGCCAATAGAGTAACTTCCTTTTTTTGTTGTTCACCATAACAATTATTCCATAAATCACATGCAATGTTTACAACTTTGTTATAAAATGAGCTTCTATTCATGATTTTGTCCAACTCTATGTTAAAGTGTTTTAAGCATGTTCAAGATACGCTACACTGTAATATACACAGTTTTTATTAAAAAACCTAGGATTATTCATGGATTGTCAGAAATGTTTTCCCGTTTTGAACTGGGGAGCATCTTTAATCAAATTTACACATGATAGACAAAAGAAAGATAAAGGAGGAAAGGTTGTGGGAGACAGTAGTAGGTGATTTATCAGCGTTTTCAAACTTCCTACTATATATCAGTGTAGGAATCACCCACTGCCTGCTCAACCCCACCCTGTGCTCTTTCGAAGAACTGAGCTCACCTTCATGCACTATTTTTTGAGTGGAGACTACCTTCAGGTAAACAGAGCAGTACTTCAAGTTTCAGTGAATCGTGCATTTTGTTATGTTATTTGTTAAGGTAAACATATAACCTAGCTCTCAAGTGAAGCATTACAAATATGATTGGCTTTTCAATTGATGGATTCAAATTTAATCCTGACCATGAAATAGCTATCCGTTGATGGGTAAGATGTCCTGGTTGGAAGATTTCAAAAACTGAGCTAAGCTGATCCAATGGGATTTGCAAACGCAACAGCTAGGGTTTACGCAGCATGGTGCAAAAACGCCTTGCTGAAGAAGATTAACAGACAATGGCCAAACTTGTTCAGACTCACATACGTCTACAGTAACTCACATAATAAATACACAGGTGATCACAAAAGCATATAGGAAAGCACATTCAGATGGATGGACTTCCACACCAGAAGATTATTTTGGGTTCCACACCAAGAACAAGAACCAAGTCAGCCAAGAACAGGAACCAGAGGTTGCAATGGGCACAGACAAAAGTTAACAGCTGAAGATGTTGGAAATACATCACATGGATTAATGGCTATAAGCTAGACATACAATTTTATCTAGACAACATAGCTTTATGACTTTCACCCAGTATGCACCGTATAAACAAACATTATATACATGACAGAATGTATAGGGTATGTGTTTTAACCTTCTGTGAAACAAAGGCATGAACTATGTTCACAAACAAACTCTCAAATGTGTGTGCATTCCACAGATTAAGACAAGAGGTTTACAAGTGAGCAGGATAAATACTGGAGAGTATCTGAAGTGAAATGCTGAAGACTAAGATAGCAGTGCAGCAGTAAATTAAATCTAAAATCAAGTGTCAGAACTGAACGCATTTAAACCAAAAACAGTGTAAGATAATCTAAATAAAATTTAATTCACGTGAACTGCAAGACTTGACTCTCAGCTACAGAGATCCCATTAAAGTGACAAGTTGGAATTTGGATGGAAACCGTAGTACCCAGGGTAAACCCACACAATAACAGGGAAAACATACAAACTTGGATGGAGCCTAAGGTTGTGATCAAACCAGGGACATCTGGAGCTGTGAGCCGACCGTGCTAAACATTTAACACTCTAGCATGAAAGAACAACTGTGCACAGGTTTTGTTATAAAGCATATTTTCAGATGCATTAGTCTGGAAGAGGTGCCATTACAAAACACATAGGTCTGAATATTAATATAGACTTTTTGTCACATCTGCAGTCAGCTCAGCGGACCCCGCCCACTTTCTACCACCTTCCCTTTTTCCTTCTTTCTAATCTTTCACACCTGTGGCTCATTTTCCTGCCCTTTCTTCTCCCCTAATTATCCTCCCCTCTCTCTGTACTCTTATCACTAAGTCACTTGGTTTCTAAGTTACTGTATTCGTCTGCTCATCGCTTACCCAGTTATTGATTATTCTGTCTCGGGCTTCTGCTCTAGTCTCTTCCCTTTGGCTCGGTTCTACGTCGATTTTCACATTTTTGACCCTGGACTATTTCTGGCCGTTTGTAGCCTGCCATTCCTAATAAATGCCTTCTTGTTTTGATCCAATCGCTCCATTTGTCTCCCTTCCCCAAGCTTAAGAAAACAGTATGTATTCCTGTACAGGTATGAGACAAATTAATGTCTATCCCGTTAACGTCTATTTAATTTAATAACCATGGTCTCAAATACTATAATTCATTATAATACAAATATTTTATAAACAGGAGCATAGGCAGAAAAGGCAGGACCCCGTCAGTAAATATGTTCTGTTTCACATACTATCTACTTTTAGCTTCTATTCCAAAACAAGCAGCTGACCTTTGCAGCTTTTAAAATAAATTATTTACTACTTACTTTTATTAATGCTCTTGTAATTACTGTAAATATGTTGTGAAAACAAAGCCGTCTCAAAATGTACATGGCAAGGACTGAATGTTCCCAACAGTGCAGCTTAGTGGACACATACGGTACACCCAGCACCCTCTCATCCAGCATATGCTTTGTTTTCCCAAAACAAGCCTCCTGTCTGGCAAGGAACTTCATACACGTGAGCAGAATCCGAGCTGTGATCTCACCTCATATTTTTAGTTACAAGGTAGCACCTCTCGGAGCCCACAGCCTTCGCACCCAGTGTGGACGAGAGATTCCCATTGCACACACAGTGGAAACACACACGTGCAATACCCAGTCTATGAAGAGATGGAGGAGAAATTGCCGAGCTTCTACTGATTGCAGTGTATTCAGCTCCTGCTGTGCTCAACACTTTCCCGTACCCTGCAGTGCCATGAGGGCAGGTGTTTTGATTTGTTGATTAATTACTTTATGGTAGTGGTCACAGTGCACAAACGAGTTCATATTCCTTCTGGGAATCTTACAGAAAGCGTAAACGGTATAAAGCCAGGAAATTAGCTGAATGTTCTGGGCAACGTGAAGTAGCTAAGTTGTGAGATAACTGACTGATGAGTAAACGGTCTTGCTGGCCCCAGACTGCTTTATCAACTCACGACTTTGTCTTTGGCAAAGACATTGGCAAAGGTCAGATGAAACTGACCTACAAGATGCAATCATCTCTGCAGACCTTTTACTCTGTGCTTGCTTTGCATCCTGCAAATGCTGACCTGGCAGCACAGACTAACAGCATACAGTGAATGTGTCTCTTAGTTTTGGTAGCACTTTTTCACAATTACAGAAACTAAAATGTTAGGAGCAAATATCTGTGGCCTATCTGAAATGACAATGTATAAGTATCACAAAACAATGAACTGAATGCAATTTTTGAGTGGTCGTAGATAAGTGTATTTATTGCACAACTTCTGGAAAAAAGGCATTTGTAATTTGAGCTCTAAATCTACACCTTGCCAGTGTTGAGGCTGGACAACCCTTTGCCCTCAGAATTCTTGGTGCTATAGATTTAGCAAGTTGCTGGAAACGTGACAGCATCACACAGTTGCTGCAGATTTGTAGGCTGCACATGCATAATGCCATTCTGGTGTTTCACCACAACCCTAAGGTACTCTATTGAGATCTGGTGGCTGTGGAGGTCATTTGCGTACAGTGAACTCGTGGTCATGTTTAAGAAACAACTTTGAGATGATTTAGAGCTTTGTGACATGGAGTGTTCAATAGTCACCAGAACATGGTACACAGTGGTACTACAGGGACGGACATAGCCAGCAACAATACTCATTTAGGCTGTGGGATTTAAACAATGGTTAGTATAGTAATAGTTAGTATTAAGTGTGCCGAAAATATCCTTCACACCATCACAGTTTCCAAAATACTCAAACCTAGCAATGACAAAGCATAGCATGTTCAAAGTCACTTAAATCTCCCTTCTTTCCCATTCTCATGCTCGGTTTCAGTTGTAGACCGTGTCTACGTATCTAGCTGCCATGTTTTAGTTATTTGTATGAACACGCTGTTAAACGTGTACCTAACAAAGTGACCTGTGAGTGAATTTACTAGATGTAGAGGATACAGAATAATTTACAAAACAAAATAGCATTACTTTATTCAAAAAAATATTAAAGAGAACATTTTATACCAGTTGTAGAACTACAACATGTGCTTGGCTTGCATAATATTCTTCAGTAAAAAAAAAAATGTCTTCCTCTTCTGCTGCATTTCCATTAAGGTATTATTGTGCACAATTACTTATTTTAACTAATCTGGATTGCAGGTTGCAAGGATTGTTCCCAAACTGTTAGGTTATTTTTTTCTTCTGGAAAGTCCCTTGGGACCACAGCCTACCTGGGGCAGTTGGAAATATCCTCATCCCTGATTGGACAGCTGGGGCAAAGCTAACTGCTAGTGGTGATGGTTTTATTGAAACCTACATTTTTCATTTCTACGTCAGTGGCGTGGATACTGTGGGTTCAGCCTTCATAAAATCTAGATATTTGTGGACTGTCTAGAAAGTACTTATAATTTGTAAGGGATCCTTAAGAGATAGGCTACAACATTAGTTGTCTTCTAGGCAAGTTTATTATGTGGTTTAGAAGAGTTTGAAGCTATGAAGCCAAGCTTCTAAACAACCACCACAACCACGGGAATCATCATTCAAACTCAGTGTCACCTTGACTTTTTTTTGACCCCTGACTATGTGACAGTGCTATTGACTGTTAAACCATACACATCTGTCGAACACATGGCACAGCAGAATTCCTCTGGCATTCTTTTTTTTACCAGAGCACAGACAGCAGAGGGGAAATGCCTTTAAAAGGGCAGTAACCACTGAATAAATGGCAGCTTCCTAAAACTAATTATAAAAAGACAGAAAAATACAAGTAAGTGAACCAATAACAGATTACGTTAATATACCAGAAAGCGGGCAATGCAGAGAGAGCACAAGGAAAACGATGAGAGTGGGAAAGGGAGACAATACTTTGCTGGCTCGGCAAAGAAGCATTTTTTATCGATTCATGCATCTTATTTTATTAAATAAGTGTTCCCTACATGCTCTCTCTGCTGACTTTGGTGTCATCAGCAGGCCCAAATACATACTCAATTCTTCATTACTTGAAACACAGCCATGGAAACAGTGGGGAAGAACAACAATTGTAAAAACATTAAAAAGTGGGGGGAAAAAAATTAATATTAAGCAGTACAGTACAGCATTAAGCAGTAACTGACCTATTTATTGTTAAGTCATAGACATCATAGTGCTAACAAGGCCACTCCTGAACCAGGGCTTTCATTTAGAAGGAGCATTTTACATACGAGACTAGGTCCATTTGTCACCTGTGTTATCAGTGACAGCTTCTCTCACCACATGGTCGCCAAGGCTGCTAAACATAAACAGCGCAGAACACCACCGAAGCAAAAAGAAGAAGCGACACAGACTACTGAATCTTGTCTAGGTCAGAGCATCAGACTCAGAATTACTCCAATCTGGCAGGTGATGAAATGAGTGCTTTGAATGGCTAAACGTACACAGCTGCGCCAGCAGAGCTCAGGCAGGACGCAGGATCAGCAGGGGAGCCAGGGACATTGAGACGGCAAGATACAATGTGAGGTGGAAGACTGGAATGAGTGAGTGGAGAAGGCGTCAAAAGGATTATCAGTAAACTGGCTGACAGTACGAAACACAAGTGCCATTTAATGACCAATAGAACATCGAAGTTCACTTTAATGATTTTAGACACTGCAGCCGTAAACAGTTGGTCAAATTAAAAAAGGTTTTTTCAAAAAAGGTTTAGCATTGTTTTACTTCCATAAATATTACTCATATTACACTTTGATATTTTGTTTAGATTTACTCATTTCATTTATCTTCATGTAAATTGATTTAAATAAATAGGTATGCTTCTAGGTGTCGCCAAGAAGACGTGAAATGGAAAGGTTGGTATCTGTAAGTTTTCAATTGTTTAAAAGCTGAAACTACATCATCTTTTCTGAAAAGTACTGTTTCTTCAGGTAAACTCATTCCCTCTCGATTGTGTGCAGACAGCAAAGTATGGTTATTTATGTTAATGTTCCATCATGCGTGTTTGGTTTTGGCTAATGTGTGCTTGTTCTGTACATGTATTTGAATAGTTAGATGGTGGATTTGATGACTGTGAAGTACAATGGTTGTAAAATAAGTATTCATAATTCAATAACTAAAGAACCATGATGTTGTGTATTTCTTGGAGGGAGTGATATGTGTAAAACCTTAGGCTTTAGATGTTGTATAAATGGTTGTGTTTCAGTCATATTTTCAGCTACCATTCACTTTGACACATTTATGTACAGTAGACGTTGAAACAGGCGCAATGTTGAGCTAGTAATACATTTTAAAAAACTAAATAATGATGTGAATTTAAACAGGTGATCAACAGGTGAGCGTAACCATGATTTGGTACTAAAGCAGACTTTTGGTGAGACGTTGGTGAGCAAAGATGGCCAGAAGATTATCAGTTTGTCAACAACTGTGTGAGAAAGTTCTTAAAATATTTTAAAGCAAGGTTTCTAAAAGAAAGACTGGAAGGGATTTCCAGATTTAGGTCCTAACCTTTTTTGATTTGACTTGTTTTCCATTGTCTTGCTAAAATGTATCTGAAAAAAAATGTAATCTTGAAGGAATTAATATTGCTCTAAAATCTCAATGTACTTTTCTGCATTAATGCTGCCATCACATAACTGAAAATGGCCTTTGTGAAGGGTATTGACCCAAACCCATACCATGACAGACCATGGCGTTTGTGATGACAACATTAATATCATAGCCGACAGGGTATCAAAGTACATGTAAGAAGCACTGTATCCTTCAATACAATCCAAACTTTTTTTTGTTTTGGGGTTGTCCAAATAACTTATTTCCATTCTGTAATTTGCATGAGCTGCATCTACATACAAAAAAGAAAGCTTTTTTAAGCTGGGAAATAGCACTGGGTGTAAACCGTTCTTGCTGATCTGCAACTAGAATTTAAACCTATTTCTGACTTCTAGTACACAAACTGTTATATGTTTAATGTTACAGACAACTTGGTATAATACAAAAATGTAATCCCCAATTACTCCAATGCTCCAATGGGCATCATTAGATAGCAGATTTGACTTTAACAGAATGATTTATGTTCATATCAAAACTATAACTCTATCATATTATTAACTGTATTTATGCTGTTACATTGCAAATATAAGATACCACCTGAGTGTGCACCATGTCTGATCTGATATACCTTTGATAAACATTCACAGCATGACAAGCAGTAAAGTGGAAAAACACCTAAAGGGGAAACACCATGTTCGGCCAATAAAGGAAAATGTTTTATAATGACTAAGCTTTAAAAATGCATTATTCCCCTTCAACCCCATTTCTGAGACAAAGCCAATGAATAAGATCCAGTGACATCATAGGGTCTGCTTTAAGCATGGCAAAAGCGATGTTTATCGAATAAGCTAATGACTGAAATAAAGGCAATAGCTGGCATGAAAGTTAATCCACTTTCAGACACACAGCTGCTACAGAGATGACAGAATAAGTTGAGAAAAAAAAAGAAAGACTACATGGTCGGCTACATGTGGAATTTTGTATTAGGTATTTGAACTAAAAATAATAATAGGTTGAACTTGTATAGCGCCTTTCCCAGGTTCAAGGATGCTGTAAAAAAAAAGTTTAAACAGAAATAGAGAACTGAAAATTCTTAAAGAGCTTTTACATGCTTTAAATAGAGAGAGCGACAGCGAAAGATTACCCACTCATAGTGGAAAGCGTAATCCTGGGAACAACAAGAAGATATGAATCTGAGGACCACAAACAACATGATGGAAAATGGTGTGAGCCGAGGGTCACTAAATACGCGGGGTCTAAACCATGAAAAGTTTTAAATGTGAGGACAAGGATGTTGTATTGCATACAACAAGTGAGCCAGTGAAGCTCTTTTAGAACCAACTAAAGCCTAACAAGTAAATTTGTTAGCCTAACATGATACACACAACTCTTTTTGCTGTGTTACCTTCTGGTTCTTCTCTTTCTAGCTATACTCTAATAGTTAGTGCTGTTGGAATCTCATGATATACTTGGCCACAACTATTTCCAGTGCAAAGCTTATAACTACACGGTGGCTTAGTGGGTAGCACCGCTGCTTCACAGGGTTCAATCCCAGGGTGGAGCAGCCTGAGTCCTTTCTGCGTGGAGTCTGCATGTCCTCCATGTGTCTGAGTGGGTTTACTCCGGTTTCCTCCAACAGTCCAAAGACATGCGTGTTAGTTTAATTGATTATTCTAAATTGGCATTGACTTGTGTGTGCA